>JAKRSK010000143.1:0-44771 GCA_029891615.1 Natrix natrix natrix
GTTGATGACGGGTTTGTGAACCCAGAGAGGTGGAGGAAGCGCAAACTTAGGGGGTTTTTAATGAAATGTTTTTTTATCCTTTTTAAGGGGCTCCAGAGTGGGGGGGCGGGTTAATAAGGTGAGGAGAGGGACCAGTGCTAGGCGAACAGGTGAGTCCAGGAGGGAAGTGAGTGTAGTAGGGGGGGGAGGGAGAATGACACTTCAACAGAGGGTTGCCCTATTACAATGGTTGTAGGGAGGGGTGGGTGCGAGGACAGAAGAAGATCTCATAGTCGGTTGGGAGACCATGGTTGTTGGACACGCCCGGTCGGCTGTACCAACCCCCGCAGCCTAGGTGGCCAGGAACTACAGAGCCAGGGCCTGAGGCTGATGCTTTGCAATGCAAGGTCCGTGATCAACAAGGCCCCCCTCATTAATGAGTTGATCTCAGAGGGGGGGCTGGACCTTGCAGGGATAACGGAGACCTGGTTGGGCCACGAGGGTGGTTTACCCCTCGTGGAGATGTGCCCACCGGGTTTCCGTGCATTCCATCAGCCCCGGGCCCTGGGTAAGGGTGGTGGGGTGGCGGTAGTTATACAGGAGGATCTGGAGCCAAGAGAGTTCACTGTACCTCAGATATCCGGGTGTGAGTCCCTTGGTGTGAAATGGGGCCCAGGGAGGCAGTGGGGTCTGCTGATTGTATACTTGGCTCCTCGCTATGCATCAGCAGCCCTGCCCGAGCTCCTCGAGCTGATCTCAGAAACGGCAGTTGAGACCCCCAAACTTATGGTCATGGGGGATTTCAACCTGCCGTCGACGGGGGAAGCGTCCGAGGTAGCTCGGGAGTTCATGGCTTCCATGACAGCCATGGACCTGACCCAATTAATTCAGGGCCCCACACACGAGGGTGGTCACACGCTGGACCTTGTTTTTGTATCTGAACAGTGGACGAGTGATCTGGGAATAGGGGATGTAGCTATTACCCCCCTGTCATGGTCAGATCACTCATCTCTCCGGCTCGACTTCCCTGGCGCTACCCCCCACCGCGGGGAGGCGGAACCGGACTGTCCAAGCTGGTACCGCCCCAGGCGCCTGATGGAAATGATAGATTCCAGACGGAGCTTGGGTCACTTCCTGTAGACCTGACCCACTCTCGGTTGGAGGACCTAGTGACCGCCTGGAATAGGGCGGCTGCCGGGGCCTTGGACCAGATTGCACCTTTGCGGCCTCTCCTACGGCAATGAACCACTCTGGCTCCTTGGTTCACCAAGGACCTGAGGGTGATGAAACGCCATAGGAGACGCCTAGAGAGCAGGTGGAGGTCCTCGCGCTCCGAATCTGATCGAACACAGGTAAGAGCCTATTTATGGACTTACCTTGTGGCATTAAGAGCGGCCAAACGTAGACATTGCGCCGCTCTTATTGCGTCCGCCGATAACCGCCCTGCTGCCCTGTTTCGGGTAACCCGCTCCCTCTTATCACAGAGGCCGCGTGAAGCGCCTTTACAGGGCAGAGCAGAGGAGTTTGGATAATATCTGCAGGATAAAATTGCTCAGATCCGGAGTGGATGGACCCCCTTCAGTGGACCGGAGGAGTCGTCAACAGCGAGTCTTGAGAGACCATTCTGGGAGGAGTTTGATTCTGTTGCCCCCGAGGATTTGGACAGGTTGTGTGGACGGCTGCGACCCACTACATGTTTATTGGACCCGTGCCCCTCCTGGCTGGTACTGGCTTCCTGGGAAGTGACACGAGGCTGGCTCCTGGGCCTAGTGAACGCCTCATTGGGTGAGGGGTCTCTACCGGCCGCCTTGAAAGAGGCGGTGGTGAGGCCCTTACTCAAGAGGCCTTCCCTGGACCCAGCTGAACTAGCTAATTATCGTCCTGTCTCCAACCTTCCCTTTTTAGCGAAGGTTGTAGAGAATGTGGTGGCACAGCAGTTTCCGCGACACCTGGAAGAAACCGATTATCTAGACCCGCACCAGTCCGGTTTCCGGCCCGGTCACAGCACGGAGACGGCCTTGGTCGCGTTGGTGGATGATCTCTGGAGGGCCAGGGCTGGGGGTTGTTCCTCAATCCTGGTCCTATTAGACCTCTCAGCGGCTTTTGATACCATCGACCATGGTATCCTACTGCGCCGGCTGGAGGGGATGGGAGTTGGGGGCACCGTTTTGCGGTGGTTCGGCTCCTACCTCTCCGACTGGACGCAATGTGTGTTGGCAGGGGAGCAGAGGTCGACCCTGAGGTCACTCACTTGTGGGGTGCCGCAGGGGTCAGTCCTCTCGCCCCTTCTGTTCAACGCATATGTGAAGCCGCTGGGTGAGATCATCCGTGGTTTTGGGGTTGGATACCATCTGTACGCTGATGACACTCAGCTGTACATTTCCACCCCAAACCACCCCAACGAGGCTGTCGAAATGATGTCCCGGTGTTTGGAAGCCGTCCGGGTCTGGATGGGGGACAACAGACTCAAGCTTAACCCCTCCAAGACTGAGTTGCTGTGGCTACCGGCGCCTCGGTTCAACCAGTTGATTCCATCACTGGCCATAGGGGGCGAACAACTGCCCCCTGTGGAACGGGCGCGCAATTTGGGCGTCCTCCTAGATGCCCGGCTGTCGATGGATGACCATGTGGCAGCCGTGGCAAGGGGGGCGTTCCACCAGGTTCGCCTGGTGCGCCAATTGCGCCCCCTATTGGACCGGGATGCCTTACGCACAGTCACTCATGCGCTGGTGACGTCTCGTCTGGACTACTGCAATGCTCTCTACATGGGGCTCCCCTTGAGATGTACCCGAAGACTACAGCTAGTTCAGAATGCGGCCGCGCGGGCCATCATGGGGAGTACTAGGTACTCCCACATAACACCTTTCCTGCGCGAGCTGCACTGGCTGCCTGTGGTTTTTCGGGTGCGTTTCAAGGTGCTGATTACCATCTTCAAAGCGCTCCATGGCACAGGGCCTAGTTACCTGCGGGATCGCATTCTGCCACATACATCCCTGCGACCAATTCGCTCACACAGGGAGGGACTCCTCCGGGTGCCGTCCACCAATCAATGCCAACGGGCGGCACCTAGGCGGCGCCTTCTCTGTGATGGGCCCAACCCTCTGGAATGACCTCCCCCCCGATATTAGAACTACTACCGACTTCCGCTCCTTCCGACAAAAAGTTAAGACTCACCTGTTCCGACTAGCCAGCCTGGCCCACTTATAGTTCTACTCTTCCTCCTGGCAGATATTTTATTTGGGATAGCTTTTAAGGTTAATGTTTTTAACTTTTTAAATTTTTTAAATTTTCTAAAATTTTTAATTTAACTTAACTAAATTGTACAGGGAATTTCTACTACCTTCTCCAGTCCTATGTTTAATTTATTTATTGTATACTTAAAACATGTATATTTACTGTCTAACCATTTTAATATGACTGTACACCGCCCCGAGTCTCTTTTGAGAGAGGGGCGGTCTAGAAATCCAATAAAGTTAAGTTAAGTTAAGTCCTCCAGTTTGAGATTGTTCAATTTGAGGTTGTTTTTTTGGTAAATATGTAGGTGGTTTTAAAAGTGGGCATTGTGGGGCTGATTAAGTCAAAAACTATACCTGCAAAAATTGAGACCTTTTCACTTTAGCTTCCATGTTAAGCAAGAGAGTTGAGGGTTTCAAGTCTAATTCACTCTCCAAAGGTTATTAGGGAGTAAAACAGGTCAGCACATCCATTTCTTTTTATATGAAAACACCAAGCAACATCAAGGCAGGAAGACAGCCCAAAATATGGAGTCTCACGGGGCTTCAGGGAGAGGAGGCTTGCATTGGCCAATGTTTACCTCCCTCACCTCAATCCCAATGACGGCAGAGAAATTCAGGGCATGGAATGTATATTGATATAGAAAGAATTTAAAAAGGAGCAACATATCTAACAGAATTAAACCAAGGAGACTTGGTAATACTGAGAATCAAAGGATTCAGAACTGAAAACACATCAAGGAACATCTATAGGACATCAACCCATATTTCTTATTACATAACCTGGAGATTACTTTTTTTCAACAGCAAAGTGCTAATAAGTTCCGACGATGCTTCTTCCAAGATCAGATTTGAGTTTCCACCACATATCATGGAAATTTATCTTCTGCTTCTAAGTTCAAATTCACAGATTCAACTTCCCGTCGCTGAATCATTTTGGAGAGCTGCTGAGAGGAAGATTTTTGCCTGGCATCAGATTTACTTCCTCTCAATGTGTGCTTCTTGAACAGTAATAGGCAGCTGTGTCCTCTGGTCTCAGGTTGTTCATTTGCAGATGCAACTGGCTGCGGGAATCATCCCTGGAGATGGTGAAGCGGCCCTTGATTTTATCTGCGTAGTAAGTGTTAGGAGATGAGCCTGCATTGATGCGGGCCACCCACTCCAGTCCTTTCCCTGGAGCCTGTCTCACCCAGACCATCCAGTAGCTGCTCAATGTGAATCCAGAGGCTTGGCAGGAGAGACGGAGGGACTCTCCAGGTCTTCTCACATCCCCTCCAGACTCCACCAACTGGACTTGACACTGGACTCCTAAAAACAATAACATTTCAATGAAACCTTCCATATACAAAAAGAGAACATGAAGGGAAATTCTTTAAAGAGTGAAAAACAACTACCTTGAATGAACACTAATAAGGACACCAAATTCAGCCACGGAATCATTTTCACTTCCTGTAATGAATGGAGGGAATCGATAGGAAAGAAAGCGCACAAACTTTGTGTTGGTGGGTGTAGCCTGAAAAGGGAAACAATGCAGCTCCTTTAAAGGGAACAATGGGCCCTGATTTACATATTCCTTGGGATAAAAGAGCCCCTGAGTTCATTCCCTTGGAGATTTTTTGGACAGAACTTGCATGGGTGATATTCACATAATTTTTGAATCCTAAGAAAACTCATCTCAGATATACTTTGTTCTTGTTTCCCTGTTACTGAAAGGAGAAAGCAAAGATTTATATTATGGTAGGTATAAAAAAGTCTTCCACAACTTCTGACAAGGTATCATTGCAATAGAGAATTTATTCTCCTTGCTACATCTGAGTTGGGAAATCAGGTACACCGTTCCATCTTGATCAATGTTATCCGTGGATCAATGAGGGGACAGAGCTTCAGGATTGAGGGCATTGAATATATATTTATACGGAAGAAATATAAATGGTTGATATTAAGAGAACATAAAGGGAAATTATTTAAAGAGGGAAAACAACTACCTTGAATGCAGACTAATAAGGACACCAAATTCAGCTACGGAATCATTTTCACATCCTGTAATGAATGGAGGGAATTGATAGGGAAGAAAGTACACAAACTTTGTGTTGGTGGGTGTAGCCTGGAAAGGAAAACCATGCAGCTCCTTTAAAGCCCCGAGTCCCTCCGGGGAGAGGGGGCGGTCTAGAAATTTAATAAATTATTATTATTATTATTATTATTATTATTATTATTATTATTATTATTATTATTATTATTATTATTATTAAAGGGGACATTTGGCCCTGATTTACATATTTCTTGGGATAAAACAGCCACTGACTTCATTCCCTTAGAGATTTTTTGGACATAACTTGCATGGGTGATATTCACATAATTTTTGAATCCTAAGAAAACTCATCTCAGACATTCTTTGTTCTTTTTTCCCTGTTACTGAATGGAGAAAGCGAAGATTTATATTATGGTAGGTGTAAAAAAAAGTCTTGAACGATTCCACAACTTCTGACAAGGTATCAATGCAGTAGAGAATTTATTCTCCTTACTACATGTGAGTTGGGAAATCAGGTACACCGTTCCTTCTTGACCAATGTTGTCCCCCTCAATGAGGGGACAGAGCTTCAGGATTGAGGGCATTGAATATATATTTATACGGAAGAAATATAAATGGAGCAACATTGGTTGATATTACTCTGCGCAGTGAGGATAGCATGAATATTTCCCTGGTGGCACAGTGGTTAGAGTGAAGCATTGCAAGCAATCTCTGCCCAGTGCCAGGAGTTCAATCCTAACAGGTTTGAGGTTGACACAGCCTTCCATCCTTCTGAGGTTGGTGAAAGGAAGACCCAGATTGTTGGAGGCAATATGCTGAAAGTGAAGTGTAAAGAATAATAGAGCAATATATAACTGTTATTCTTTTTGTTACTGTCTCATCATTTACCAAAACTTATTGCGTAACAGTTTTGTGCTCGTTTTCTAAGATAAACATTCCACCCCATCTCTTGTTCCACCCCAATGCTTTGTTTCCATTGGGTGAGTGTGGATTTCATTAGGATTAGACAGGATGTCACTATAGCATCATTTTTGTAGCTCCTTGTCAGTTAGTTTTCTTTATTTCTTCAAACTCTATTCCAGTGGTGGGTTCCTGCTGGATCGCACCGGATCGCGCGCGCTCCCTTTCAGCGCTCCACCTGGCTTGCGCGCTCCCTTTCAGCGCTCCACCTGGCCTCGCGCTCCCTTCCGGCGCTGAAACCGGAAGTACAGTCTTGCCCCGCCCCTGGCGAAGCAACGACGCCTGCCTGAGCTCCACCAGCTCGGCTGGGAACGGAGATGTTTCCTCAGTGGAGCGGAGCGCCTGAAAAGACTTTTCAGGTGCTCCGCTCCGCTGAGGAAACATCTCCGTTCCCAGCCGAGCTGGTGGAGCTCAGGCAGGCGTCGTTGCTTCGCCAGGGGCGGGCAAAACTGTACTTCCGGTTTCAGCGCCGGAAGGGAGCGCGAGGCCAGGTGGAGCGCTGAAAGGGAGCGCGCAAGCCAGGTGGAGCGCTGAAAGGGAGCGCGCAAGCCAGGTGGAGCGCTGAAAGGGAGCGCGCAAGCCAGGTGGAGCGCTGAAAGGGAGCGCGCAAGCCAGGTGGAGCGCTGAAAGGGAGCGCGCAAGCCAGGTGGAGCGCTGAAAGGGAGCGCGCGCGATCCGGTGCGATCCGGGAGGAACCCACCACTGCTCTATTCCTCTCTTCCTAATATATCAGATGCTCTCTTCATTGGCACAATATAATTCCTTGCAATAAATTTGAGATTACGGGCTAGTCCTTATGATAGTCAAGACAGAGATTTTCAACTATTAGTATAGAGGGAAATGGGGAAGGGTTGCTTTTCGGAAAATCTTTTTGTACATTTCAATATGGACACTGTGGGGCTGATTCTCCTAAGTCAAAAAGTATACTTGCACAAAATGAGACCATTTGATTTGCATTTTCACTTTAATTTCCCTGATAAACAAGACAGTGGAGGCTTTCAAGTCTTATTCACCCTCCAACGTTTATTAAGGAGTAATCCAAGACAGCACATCCATTTCTTTGATATGAAATTGTAGCAAAAGCAACAGCAATAATAAAGGATAATCATTTTTGCTCTTGTTTAACACAAATGTTTTCTCTCCATTGGATAAGTGTTGATTGCGTTAGGATTAGATAGGAGGCTACTTTTTACAAACTACATTACCCATTTTGTTCCACATCCTAGAGATTTCCTTTTTCTCATCTATCAAAATATCATTCACCTTCTACACGGCTTTTTGAAGATCAGACCTAAGGTTCCAAATTGTATATGGTGAAGTACGTTCTGCTTCTCACTTTAAAATGCCAAAATTTGACTTTCTGAATAAATTTTGAACATTGCTCAGAGGAAGAGATGGTTTTTGCTTGGCATAAGATTCATTTCCTCTCACTGTGCGAGATGCACAGTAATAGACAGCTTTGTCCTCCAGTTTGAGGCTGTTCATTTGCAGATACAGCTGGCTGCGGGAATCATCTCTGGAGATGGTGAAGCGTCCTTTGACTTTGTCTGAGTAGTGAATTGGAGTTGAGGATGTACCTATGTAGGCCACCCATTCCAGTCCTTTCCCTGGAGCCTGTCTCACCCAGTACATGGGATAGCTGCTGAAGGTGAATCCAGAGGCTTGGCAGGAGAGACGGAGGGACTCTCCAGGTCTTCTCACATCCCCTCCAGACTCCACCAACTGGACTTGAGACTGGACTCCTAAAAACAAAAGTGTTTCAATGAAATCTTCTATATTCAAAAAGAAAAAAAAGTTAATTCTTTAAAGAGGGGAAAGAATACCTTGAAGGAACACTAACAAGAGCACCCAATTCAGCCATTGGATCATTTTTGCTCCCTGTAATGAATGGAGGGAATTGAGAGGAAAGGATTGAGGAAAGTGCACAAACTTTGTGTGGGTGGGTGTAGCTTGAAAAGAGAAATCAAGTGGATCCTTTAAAGGGGAAATTTTGCCTTCATTTACATATCACTTCAGATAAAAGGGCCCCTCAATGCATTAATGTCACAGTTTTCCTCGTAGACTCCTTACACGGGGGACTTTCCCAAAATATTCCATTCTTAATAAAAGGGAAGTCTGGCCTCTTTCTTCTTTCAACTGTAAATTCATAGCAGAAACCACAGGTTTATATAAGAGCAATAGAAATAAAGACTTGCAAAATTTCACCATTTCTCCAAAGTGATTCCTAGGGAGAGGCAAGGAACAGGCAATTCAAGAACCGCAAAACCCCAAAGATGGTTGAGACACAATTAGTAAAGTCAGAGTTGGAATGAGGGAAAAGATAGATGGAGAAGATATCCATCTACTACAAATTAATTATTCCTACAAATAAATGACTTTACATTCTACAAAGAATTAAGTTTCCTATATCCAGGTAGTCCTCCACATATGGCCACAACTGAGCCCAAAATTTATGTCGCTAAGTGAGAAATGTGTTAATTGGGTGTTGCCCTATTTTACGATCTTTCTCATCACCTTTGTTTTGGGGATCGCTGCAGTTGTTAAATTAGTAACATGGTTGTTATGTGAATCTGGTTTAACCCAATTACTTTGCTTGGTCAAGGGTGGTAACCGTCATAAATGTGAGTCAATGGTCAAGCATCCAGACGTTAATCAGGTGATCGTGAGGATCCTGCCACAGTCATCAGCGTGAGAAATGGTCATGAGTCACTGTTCTCAGCACCATTGTAGCTTTGAATGGTTACTGAGTGAACCATTGTAAATTGAGGACTGCCTGTATTTGATAAAGCACAATTGCTGCTAAGACAGACATGGCTTATATTAGTCTATGCAGTGAAGGTTGCATGGGGATTTCCCTGGTGACACGGTGGTTAGAATGCAGCATTGCAGGCTGACTCTGCCCACTGCCAGGAGTTCGATCCTAACTGGCTCAAAGTTGACCTAGTTTTCCATCCTTCCGAGGTTGGTAAAATGAGGACCCAGATTGTTGGGGGAAAATGTGCTAGCTCTCTAAGCTGCTCAGAGAGGTCTGCAAAGTACCATGAAGTGCTATAAAAAGGCTTGTGCTACTTCATTTATCAAAATCTGTTCTATACCACCTTTATTTTTTAGGATAATCATTCTTACTCTTGCTTGTTCAACACACATGATTTGTCTCCATTCGGTGAGGGTGGGTTGTAGTAGGATTAGAAAGGAAGCCACGTTCTACAAACTCCAAATTTCTTCCACAGGCTGGAGATTTCCTTCTTCTCCCTTAAAATGTCAATTATATTCCACACGGCTTCTTAGAAAATGGGATCTGAGGTTCCATATTGAGTATGGTGATTTACCTTCCGCTTCTCACTTTAAATGCCCAAATTTGACTTTCTGAATCAAATTCGAAAGTTGCTCAGAGGAAGAGAAGGTTTTTGCTTGGCATCAGATTCACTTCCTCTCTCTGTGTATCTCGCACAGTAATAGACAGCTGTGTCCTCCAGTTTGAGGCTGTTCATTTGCAGATAGAGCTGGCTGCGGGAATCATCTCTGGAGATGGTGAAGCGTCCTTTGACTTTGTCTGAGTAGTGAATTGGAGTTGAGGATGTACCTATGTAGGCCACCCATTCCAGTCCTTTCCCTGGAGCCTGTCTCACCCAGTCCATGTCATAGCTGCTGAAGGTGAATCCAGAGGCTTGGCAGGAGAGACGGAGGGACTCTCCAGGTCTTCTCACATCCCCTCCAGACTCCACCAACTGGACTTGAGATTGGACTCCTAAAAACAAAAGTGTTTCAATGAAATCTTCTATATTCAAAAAGAAAAAAAAGTTAATTCTTTAAAGAGGGGGAAAATACCTTGAAGGAGCACTAACAAGGACACCCAATTCAGCCATTGGATCATTTTGGCTCCCTGTAATGAATGGAGGGAATTGAGAGGAAAGGATTCAGGAAAGTGCACAAACTTTGTGTGGGTGGGTGTAGCCTGAAAGGAGAAATCAAGGGGATCCTTTAAAGGGGAAATTTTGCCTTCATTTACATATCGCTTCAGATAAAAGAGCCACTCAGTGCATTAATCTCACAATTTTCCTTGTGGGGGGCTTTGACAAGATAGTCCAGTCTTCATAACAGTGAAGGCAACTATTTCTTTCTTTTCTCTTACTGTAAATTCAAAGCAGAAATGGCAGGTTTATATTAGAGTAATTAAAATAAAGACTTGCAACATTCCACCACTTCTCCAAAGTGATTCCAAAGGAGAGGTAAGGAACATGCAATTATAATTTTTGGAATGGCTACTCTGGAGACAGAACATGAAGGAAAAGTCAGATACATATACATAGTTTTCAGTGAACCATTGTGGAATTAAAAATGAACTAATCATATCTCAGAAATGAGACAATGTCTAATGACACTTGTTTAATTCCCTCCCCATCCCCCACAGAGTACAGAGGCCATAGAGTTTCATATGAGAACACTGCCCCCCAGTGTCCACACTGAGGAGGGGAGGCATCTTCCTAATATTTCCTCAATATCTATATGGCACTTTGGATATTTGAAATATTATGCTATAGTTTCATTTCCTCTTTTCTACCAGGATAGTAATGGAGTATTTTTATTTTCAGTTTGTTTCTAACACCAGATCAAGTTGTAAACAGTGAAGTTAAAGCAAACTATTTTTTCCACTTTTTATTTTCTTCAAATTCTCTCATTGGATTCCCAGAAGAAAATAGTCCAAAATTCTCTCTGGATTGTGATGAATCCTAATTCACTAATCCATCATTTTTGACAAAAAGAAGTTGAAGGGCCGCTCTGAGGAAAAGAAGGTTCTTTCATCACCTCAGATTCACATCACCTCACAGTGTCTCTCGCAGAGTAATAGACTGCTGTGTCTTCAGCTTTGAAGCTGTTCATTTGATGATGTAGTTGGCTTTTGGTATCGTCTCTGGAGATGGTGAAGCACCCCTTGAGTTTGTCTGAGTAGTATATCCTACTGGAACCAGAGTTTTTGTCAGCCACCCATTCAAGTCCTTTCCATGGAGCCTGTCTCAACCAGCCCATGCTATAGTTGCTGAAGGGGAATCCAAGGGCTTTGCAGGAGAGATGGAGGGACCCTCCAGGACTTATCACATCCCCTCCAGACTCCACCAACTAGACTTGAGATTGGCCTCCTTAAAAGAAAAACATTTCAATGAAACCTTCTATATGCAAAAATGAGAATATGGAAGGAAATTCTTTAAAGGGGGGAAGAAACTACCTTGAATGAACTCTAACAAGGACACCAAATTCAGGCATGGGATCATTTTTGCTCCATTGATCAAATGGAGGGAATCGAAAGGAAAGAATTTAGGAAACGCACAAACTTTGTGTTGGTGGGTACAGCCTGAAAAGGGAAACCATGCAGCTCCTTTAAAGGGGAAATCATGTTCTGATTTACATATTGATTGGGATAAAAGAGCCCCTCAGTCCATTTACTTAGTGATTTTTCAGACAGAATTTACACATGTGATTTTCAAATCATTTTGCTGTTAAGCAAGATAGTTGACGGACGGCTCCAAGTTTTATTTACTCTCTGAAGGTTATTAGGGAGTAAGTCGGGTCAGCCCATCCATTTCTTTGATGTGAAATTGCAGCAGGAATAATCAGGAGACTATATCAAGGCAGGGAGACAGCCCAAAATATGGAGTCTCAGAGGGATTCTGGGAGAGGAGGCTTCCAGTGATCAAGGTTTACCTCCCTTCACTCAATCCTACTGAGGGGAGAAAACTTCAGGATTCAGGAGGTTGAATACATATATTGATATAGAAAGAATTAAAATGGAGGGACATATCTGAAAAAAATAAAACATGGGGATTTGGTAATACTGAGAATTTAAGGGAGTCAGAGTTTCCAAGACATTAGGGAAGATCTGAGGGACATCAATCCGTATTTCTTATTACACAACCTGGAAACTATCTTTTTTCCCAACATCAAAGTGTTAATAAGGTTCAACACTGCTTCTACAAAGATAAGATTTGAGGTTCCATCACATGTCATGGAGATTTATCTTCAGCTTTTAAGTTCAAATACACAACTTCCTTTGACTGAATCGTTTTGGAGGGCTCCTGAGAGGAAGAGAAGGTTTTTGCTTGGCATCCGATTCACTTCCTCTCACTGTGTCTCTCGCACAGTAATAAACTGCAGAATCCTCTAGTTTGAGGCTGTTCATTTGCAGATACAGCTGGCTGCGGGAATCATCCCTGGAGATTGTGAAGCGTCCCTTGACTTTGTCTAGGTAGTAAATGGAAGGAGATGATCCTGTACATATTCGGGCCACCCATTCCAGTCCTTTCCCTGGAGCCTGTCTCGCCCAGTCCATGCAGTAGCTGCTGAAGGTGAATCCAGAGGCTTGGCAGGAGAGACGGAGGGACTCCCCAGGTCTTCTCACATCCCCTCCAGACTCCACCAACTGGACTTGAGATTGAACTCCTAAAAACAAGAGTTTTTCAATGAAATCTTGTATATACAAAAAGGAAAAAAAATGAACTTAATTATTTTAAGTGGAATAAAGGAAAAAAAGTACCTTGAAGGAGCACTAATAAGAACAACAAATTCAGCAATGAGATCATTTTGGCTCCCTGTAATGAATGGAGGGAATTGAGAGGAAAGAATTCAGGAAAGTGCATAAACTTTGTGTGGATGGGTGTAGCCTGAAAAGAGAAATCAAGTGGATCCTTTAAAGGGGAAATTGTGCCTTCATTTACATATCGCTTCAGATAAAAGGGCCCCTCAATGCAATAATCTCACAGTTTTCCTTATAGTCTCCTTACATGGGGGACTTTCAGAAAATATTCCAGCCTTAATAAAACTGAAATCAGATCTTTCTTTTTTTAGCAGAAATGGCAGGTTTATATTATGGTAATTAAAACAAAGCCTTGCAAAGTTTCACCGCTTTTCCATGATTCAAAGGGAGAGGCAAGGAATATGCAATTATAATTTTTAAAACGGCGAAGCTGGGGACAGGACAAGAAGGGAAACACATATTAGGAAGAAGCTTTTCACATTCTCTCCCCTTACCTTTGAAAAGAACCACAAAACAAAAATGCTTTTTGAGGCACAATTAGTAAGTCAGAGTTGGAATGAAAGAAAAGATAGGTGGAGGAGATATTCATCTCTTATGAATTAATTACTTCTACAAAGAAATAACTTTATATTCTACAAATAATTCACTTTCCTCTATATTTCGTAAAGTACGTCTACTTCTAAGTCAGACATGGCTTACATTATCCTGTGCAGTGAAGGTTGCATGGGTATTTCCCTGAGGGTGCAGTGGCTAGAATGCAGCATTGCAGGCTGACTCTGCCCACTGCCAGGAGTTCGATCCTGACTGGCTCAAAGTTGACCTAGTCTTCCATCCTTCTGAAGTGGGTAAAGTGTGGAACCCAGATTGTTGGGGAGAATATACTGACTCTCTAAACTGCTCAGAGAGGTCTGGAAAGTACCATGAAGTGCTAGAAAAATGCTTTTGCTACTTAATTCCTCAAAAATCTGTTCTGTATAACTTTTATAATCATTTTTTTAACGGTGATCATTCTTGCTGCCTCTTGTTCAACATCCATGATTTGTTTCCATTCGTTGAGTGTGGATTACATTAGGATTAGATAAACCATTTTATTTTCAAACTACCCAGTTTGTTCAAAGAGCCAGGAGATTTCCTTCTTCTCACTTATCAAAATGACTATCATCTTCTCCATGGTGTCAGGCCTGAAGAGGTTCCTTTAAGAATCTTTGGCCTGCCACACTTTCTTATAATTTCCTATGTGTTTCAATAGTGTAGTAGTTGGGAGGGGGGAATAAAAAGGAGTAGGATTGTGGAATGTATGTTGTCATTCTTTTATAGAAGCCAAGGTCATCTTTTGTCTCCGCACCTCGACACCTGACCGGAAGCAGAGGGTGTAGATGCCAGCGTGGAAGATGATGATTGGAACATGTGGTGAAGTATGGGGTGTGGGGGAAAGATATGAACTTTCAACTGGGTGAACCCACAGGATGTAAAATAGAGTTGAAATTTTATAGCATAATGCCAACATGTCTGTCTTATTAAATTGGAGCTTTAAGG
This sequence comes from Natrix natrix natrix, assembly GCA_029891615.1. Taxonomy (NCBI): domain Eukaryota; kingdom Metazoa; phylum Chordata; class Lepidosauria; order Squamata; family Natricidae; genus Natrix; species Natrix natrix. The sequence continues at coordinate 14,270 of JAKRSK010000143.1, forward strand.
ATAACTTTGCCTTGGAAAATGATTTAATTCTGCATGATATTTGGAACGCTGACATTATTTCAACTCTCCCTTTAAAATAAACCACCAGACCCCCCCTCATCGTACGGGGGGGCTGGTGAGGTGTACTGATCTCCCAACGCTGACCACATCAGCGTAAAATATCAGTGAACAATTAAGATAAAGAAGCTAATGATGAATTGCTTCTCTGAAGTTCTTCCGAAGTGCAAAATAATTTGCGTGGGAGGAAATTTTCACTTGTATAGCCTCTGGGAAGATGCACGCACAGCCAGAGGGGGATGGCTGGAGGGGCCTCTCAGACCGACTTCTTCAACCAAACATGAGTCAATCTTCCCGCCCCCCCTTCACTAGTAAAAGCTGCAATGAGCTGGAGGACTTGAATGGAGATAATTACTCCTTCCAAAAGGCAATAAATGAAATGACTTATTACCCAGCAACTAAGTGGGAGACAGATTCCCTTTCAAAATGGGAAAAATTTCAACCTTGGCAGCAAGAAAGATTTTGGCCAGCATCTTTCACTTGCCAGCCACCACAAATTGGGCTGCAACCAGTAAATGAAGCACCACCAGATTGGGTTTTCTTCCCAGAGTTTGGATGGATGAGATGCCACTGGCCACCTCCTTTGCCATCAGCATGGAAAAATGCTCCAAGCCAACAGAGGGCACCTACTTGGCCCATAACTCCTCCAAGCCAGCAGGAGGGTCCTTGGCACATAACCCCCCCTAGCCAGCCATCATTGGTCGAGCTGCAACCTGTGAAGCAGGCAACCCCGGGATGGGTCTTAACCCCAGGTCATGGATGGGAGAAATGCCAGTGGCACCTGCCCTCCCTCAACAGATGGCACCATGGCAGATAACTGGGCAGTGGCCAACTGAGGGATTGACCTCCCCGCCAGTTCTAGTCTCCCCTGCAATTCCCCAACAGGTTCTTGCCCCACCTTCCTACAGAGAAGAGTTCTCAAAAGTGGAAGAAGAGGTGAATGAGGGGATTACTGCAGGATGGGTAACAGAACAATGTGATGAGGCAGTTCCAAAGGCTAGAGATGCAACTAGGTTCCGTCCCTCAGGGAAGCCAATAGAATGCCAGCGTTGCTATCAATTTGGCCACAGAGCGTCAAAGTGCTTGGCTCCAGCCCCAATATCACAACCGTGTGCACCAACTGCCAGAGCAATAAAGGGAAGGATCCAGAAGCTGCCACAGAGGAGCCTTCTGGGCCAACAACCTCCAGAAAAGGATCCCCAACTTAAGGTGACAAAGAGTCCTACCAAGGGGGAGGCCTCTGAGAAGGGAAATGCTGAAGACGACCCAATGGTTAGTGCACCCATCCGCCCCTTTCAAATAAAAGGCAAACTCCAAGTGCCAGAAACTGGAGTGGAAGGGGAAGTTGGGGCAGTTGTGGACACCGGTTGCACCCGATGCTTAATCAGCATGTCAACTGTGGAGCAACTAGGCATACGTACAAGACCCCTAGCCCATCCCATTCGGTTCGACCAAGTGGATGGAACACTGATTGGAGGGGCCCCAGCCACTAAAGTTACCGAGTTGGTAAAGTTGCTGATAGGGCGCCACTATGAATTCCTCAGATTCATTGTAGCTCCAAGAATGCAGGAAGCTATTATATTGGGGCTTGCATGGCTGGACAAGTGGGCACCTACAATAAAGTGGGAGGACGGCGTTAGAAAACTGACTATCAGCTGTGGGCCACTGCCACCAGTGGAGCCAAAAGGGCACCCAGGAACGTTGGAACCCAGCAGCCCAGACCGTCCGGAACCTGCGGCAACCGCAGCAGACACTAAAGACTCCATCGCTGGCCATAGGGGGCGAACAATTGCCCCCTGTGGAACGTGCGCGCAATTTGGGCGTCCTCCTAGATGCTCGGCTGTCAATGGACGACCATGTGGCAGCCGTGGCAAGGGGGGGTGTTCCACCAGGTTCGCCTGGTGCGCCAATTGCGCCCCCTACTGGACCGGGATGCCCTACGCACGATCACTCATGCACTGGTGACGTCTCGCCTGGACTACTGCAATGCTCTCTACATGGGGCTTCCCTTGGGACGCGCCTGAAGACTGCAGCTAGTCCAGAACGCAGCCACGCGGGCTGTCATGGGGAGTACTAGGTACTCCCACGTAACACCTCTCCTGCGCGAGCTGCACTGGCTGCCTGTGGTTTTTCGGGTGTGTTTCAAGGTTTTGATTACCATCTTTAAAGCGCTCCATGGCACAGGACCTAGTTACTTGTTGGATCGCATCCTCCCACACACATCCCTGCGGCCAATTCGCTCTCACAGGGAGGGACTTCTCCTGGTGCCGTCCACTAGGCAATGCCAACGGGCGGCGCCAAGGAGTAGGGCCTTCTCTGTGATGGGCCCAACCCTCTGGAATGACCTCCCCCCCCCGACATTAGAACCACCACCGACTTCCGCTCCTTCCGACAAAAATTGAAGACTCACCTGTTCCGATTAGCTGGCCTGGCACAATCATAACTGTTACCTCCTGGCAGACATATTTTTAACTGGTATTTTAGGGAATTGCTTTTAAATTTAATTTATGGGATATTTTTTAAGGGTTTTTAAAACTATATTTATATACTTTACTCAGCTGTACAGTTCTTTTTAACCTTCTTTTTAACCTCCTCCATATCTATCTACCTATTTAATAATTTTAACTGTTCAACTATTTAATTATTTATATGATGTATTTCCTGTATGGACTGTACACCGCCCCGAGTCCCTTTTGGGAGAGGGGGCGGTTTATAAGCGCAAATAAAAGTAAAGTAAAGTAAAAAGAAAGGGTATCCAACGAGTTCCAAAGAGCTATTGGGATCTGGCGGAGGTGTTCAGTGAGGAAGACGGAAACCACCTTCCACCTCACCGCCCCACAGACTGTGCAATAGAGTTCAAACATGGGTAACCTTACCAAAGCCAAAAATGTACTCTATGACTCCTAAGGAGATGATAGAATTGAGGAAGTACATTGACACCAATTTGAAAAGAGGCTTTATTGAACCAGCCAAATCGAAAGTAGTGGCCCCAGTGCTTTTCAGAGAAAAGAAAGATGGGGGAGTTCGCCTCTGTGTGGACTTACGAGCTTTAAATGCGGTATGCGAAAAGAATACCTATCCCCTGCCTCTCATGAAAGATATGTTGAACCACTTGGCTAAAGGCAAGATTTTCACCAAGCTGGACTTGAGAGAGGCGTATTACCGTATACGAATCCGGAAAGGGGATGAGTGGAAGACCGCTTTTAACACTCCTCTGGGCAGCTTCCAATATAAAGTCATGCCTTTTGGTCTACAAGGAGCACCCACAGTATTCATGCAGTACATAAATGAAGTGCTGCACGACCACCTATACCGCGGAGTACTCGTCTATTTAGATGACATCTTGATCTTCTCTGAGACCCTGGAAGAACATGTGAAACTGGTACGGCAAGTCCTGAAAAAACTTCTGGCTGCCAAACTGTACGCAAAGTTGTCAAAGTGTGAGTTCCACAAGACCTCGCTTGATTACCTGGGGTAGTCAGTAATCTACCTCGTATCTCCAATGAAGGAGTAGAAATGGATCTAGGAAAAGTTAAAGCGGTGTTGGATTGGAAACCTCCAAGCACTCGCAAACAATTACAAAGCTTCCTTGGATTTGCAAACTTCTATAGGCAGTTTATTCCGACATTCGCTGAAATTGCCCTACCATTGACCGAACTCTTAAAAACGGGGCCTTCCCCAACTAAACCGAAAGCAAACCAACCGTTAAAATGGACAATGGATTGTCAAAAGGCATTTGAGAAATTAAAACGGCTCTTTGCCCAAGAACCCATATTGCAACACCCCGATCCAGAGCGACCTTTCATAATCCAAACGGATGCCAGTGATGTCGCGATATCCACCGTGCTACTGCAAAAGAATAAAAAAGGCCACCTCTTACCTTGCGCTTACATCTCCAAGAAACTCACCACTACGGAAAGAAGGTGGCCCATTTGGGAGAAGGAAGCATTCGCGATCAGGTGGAGCATGCTCACCTGGAGACATCTCCTGGAAGGGGGATATATACCGTTCGAGGTATGGACTGATCATAAAAACCTCGAAGCTCTCCTTGCCCATCGGAAGTTATCCCCTAAACAAGTTCGTTGGACCCAATATTTCCAAAGGTTCAAATTTAAAATAAAACACATCCCCGCAGGAAAGAACTTGTTAGCAGATGCGCTGTCGAGAAAACCCCAGTTTGACAGTAAAAAGGAAGAAGTTGTCCACCCCATCATATCTCCTTCCCACCAAAAGGTAGCTCAAGTCACCACTCGAAGCCAAGATAAGCTGAAAACCGAACTGAAAGCGGCGCTCCAGACAGACCCATGGTTCAACAACAACAAGGATATCCTAACAATGAATGATGGCGTAGCCTGGAAGGGATCCAAACTGTACGTCCCTGCAGAGATGAGACTGCAAGTACTACAGCAGTGTCATGATGCGAAACTAGGAGGTCATTTCGGATTCCTGAAAACTCTCCACCTCGCCAGACGTCAATTTTGGTGGCCGAAGATGAGGTCGGAGGTGGAAGATTATGTAAAAAGCTGTGCTACTTGTGCCACAATGAAAACCCGGCCAGGAAAGCCCCCTGGACTACTACAACAAGTAGCCAACCCTAGCCGACCATGGGAAGAGATAGCAATGGACTTCATCGTCGAGCTTCCAGATAGCAAGGGCAATAGAGTAATCTGGACAGTTATTGATTTGTTTTCCAAGCAAGCACACTTTATCGCTTGTTCAGGCCTACCATCCGCAAAGAAATTAGCAAAAATGTTTGTGAAACACATTTATCGCCTACATGGGGTACCAAAAAGGATCATTTCAGATCGCGGAGTTCAATTCACCGCCAAGTTCTGGAGAGAATTCCTAAAATCGATCGGGTCCACACAGGGACTCAGCTCAGCATTTCATCCCAGCACAAATGGAGCAGCAGAGAGGGCCAATGCAATGGTGGAACAGTACATCCGGTGTTATGTGGACTATCAGCAAGACAATTGGTCGGACTTACTACCCTTCGCCGAAGTAGCATATAATAATGCGGTCCACAGCAGTACAGGATTAACTCCTTTCCAGATTACCAGTGGCATGGAATTCGTTCCCATGCCTGAACTACCTAAAGAACACCCCTCCTCCATGTCTCTAAATGAATGGATGGAGGCACTAAAGAAGGGATGGGAGAATACGAAAAAGGTGCTAGCAGATGCGGCAGAAGCCTACAAGAAGCAAGCTGATAAACATCGCTCCCTACAACCCCCCTTTCGAGTGGGGGACCAAGTTTTTGTGTCTACTAAATACATAAGGTTAAGGATGCCTAGTAAGAAATTAGGTCCAAAATTTCTAGGTCCTTTCCCAATAGAAAAGATAATTAACCCAGTTACAGTTCGATTCAGCCTACCCAGACTCCTAGGGAAAATTTACCCGGTATTCCATTGTAGCTTATTGAAGCCAGTAAGGGGGTCTAGCATAAGGCCATCCACCCAAGCTCCACCTCCTCCCGTGGTGGTAGAAGGGGAAACACATTATGAGGTGAAAAAAATATTAGATTCCAGGCTGTATAGAGGTCGATTACAATATTTAGTGCATTGGAAGGGATACCCTTTGTCCGAAGCTACGTGGGTGAAGAGTTGGGATCTGAAAGCGGATAAATTAGTGAAACATTTCCATGAGAAGTCCCCTGATAAGCCAAATGGTCCCCTTGGGGGAGGCAGAGGTGGTTAAATGTGTATAGTAATGTATACTTTTACTTCTTTTGCAGACAAAGTGGGGTTTTTGGAGAGAGGCCGCCTGTCAGGCCTGCAGAGGTTCCTTTAAGAATCTTTGGCCTGCCACACTTTCTTATAATTTCCTATGTGTTTCAATAGTGTAGTAGTTGGGAGGGGGGAATAGAAAGGAGTAGGATTGTGGAATGTATGTTGTCATTCTTTTATAGAAGCCAAGGTCATCTTTTGTCTCCGCACCTCGACACCTGACCGGAAGCAGAGGGGTGTAGATGCCAGCGTGGAAGATGATGATTGGAACATGTGATGAATTATGGGGTGTGAGGGAAAGATATGAACTTTCAACTGGGTGAACCCACAGGATGTAAAATAGAGTTGAAATTTTATAGCATAATGCCAACATGTCTGTCTTATTAAATTGGAGCTTTAAGGATAACTTTGCCTTGGAAAATGATTTAATTCTGCATGATATTTGGAACGCTGACACATGGCTTCTTAGAACACGGAACCTGTTCTTGTTTTTAGTTCCTCTAACCCACAGACCTTTTACCTTAAATTGACTACCATGGAATTTCCACATTTATTAAGAGGTCCACATTTATTAAGAGGTCCCTAAGGGGATGTGCATATGCCCACCTGGCTACCTACCATCCCTGTCCTAATGTCCCCATTTATATGTACTCTTTATATGTGTTTATGTTTTGTTTCTTTACATCAATTTATTTGTGTGATTTTTTCATGTGTTTTCATACTTGTTTCCTTGTACTTGTTGACAATTTAATTAATTAATTATAATACAATACAATAGTAGAGTTGGAAGGGACCTTGGAGGTCTTCTAGTCCAACCCCCTGCCTAGGCAGGAAACCCTATACAGTTCCAGACAAATGGCTATCCAACATCTTCTTAAAGACTTCCAGTGTTGGGGCATTCACAACTTCTGGAGGCAAGCTGTTCCACTGATTAGTTGTTCTAACTGTCAGGAAGTTTCTCCTCAGTTCTAAGTTGCTTCTCTCCTTGATTAGTTTCCACCCATTGCTTCTTGTTCTGTCCTCAGGTGCCTTGGAGAATAGCTTGACTCCCTCTTCTTTGTGGCAACCCCTGAGATATTGGAACACTGCTATCATGTCTCCCCTAGTCCTTCTTTCTCTTAAGCTAGACATACCTAGTTCCTGCAACCGTTCTTCATATGTTTTAGTCTACAGTCCCCTAATCATCTTTGTTGCTCTTCTCTGCACTCTTTCTAGAGTCTCCACATCTTTTTTACATCGTGGCGACCAGAACTGAATGCAGTATTCCAAGTGTGGCCTTACCAAGGCATTATAAAGTGGTATTAACACTTTACGTGATCTTGATTCTATCCCTCTATTTATGCAGCCTAGAACTGTGTTGGCTTTTTTGGCAGCTGCTGCACACTGCTGGCTCATATTTAAATGATTGTCCACTAGGATAAGATCCCTTTCACAGTTACTACTATTGAGCACGGTACCACCTATGCTGTACCTGTGCATTCCGTTTTTGTTGCCTAAATGTAGAACCTTACTCTTTTCACCATTGAATTTCATTTCATTAGATAATGCCCAATGTTCAAGTTTGTCAAGATCCTTCTGTATCTTAAGCCTATCTTCTGGAGTGTTGGCTATTCCTGCCAGCTTGGTGTCATCTGCAAATTTGATGAGTTCCCCATTTATTCCCTCATCCAAATCATTGATGAAGATGTTGAAGAGTACTGGGCCTAAAACAGAGCCTTGGGGTACTCCACTGCATACTTCCCTCCATGAAGATGCAGTTCCATTGAGGACTACACCTTGAGTGCGGTTGGTCAGCCAGTTACGAATCCATCTGGTGGTGATGCTGTCTAACCCACATTCTTCTACTTTATCTAGTAGTAGGTTATGGTCTACCTTATCAAAAGCCTTACTGAAGTCCAAGTAAACTATATCGACGGCATTCCTCTGGTCCACTAATTTTGTCACATTATCAAAGAATGCAATAAGATTAGTCTGGCATGATCTGTTTTTGACAAATCCATGTTGACTTTTGGCTATTACTTTGTTTGCTTCTAGCTGTTCGCAAATTCGTTGCTTGATTATTTTTTCCAGCATCTTTAAATTAAATCTTTAAATTGAACAAACAAAAGATCAGATCTGAGGTTCCATATTGTATACGGAGATATACATTCCATTTCTTGCTTTAAATATGAAAATTAGACTTTCTGATTTAATTCAGAAAGCTACTCAGAGGGGGGGGGGAATAGTTTTTGCTTGGCATCCGATTCACTTCCTCTCACTGTGTGTCTCGCACAGTAGTAAACTGCAGAATCCTCTAGTTTGAGGCTGTTCATTTGCAGATACAGCTGGCTTCGAGAATCATCCCTGGAGATGGTGAAACGTCCCTTGAGTTTGTCAGAGTAGTGATTGGAAGGAGATGAGCCTGTACTTATGCTGGCCACCCATTCCTGTCCTTTCCCTGGTGCCTGTCTCACCCAGTGCATCCAATAGCTGCTGAAGGTGAATCCAGAGCCCTGGCAGGAAAGACGGAGGGACTCCCCATGTCTTCTGACATCCCCTCCAGACTCCACTAACTGGACTTCGGCTCGAACTCCTAAAAACAAAAGTGTTTCAATTAAATCTTCTATATACAAAAAGAGAATATGGACAGAAATTCTTTAAAGAGGGGAAAAACTACCTTGAAGGTACACTAACAAGGGCACCAAATTCAACCACAGGATCATTTTTTGCTCCCTGCAACCAATGAAAGGAATGGATAGGAATGGATTGAGGAAAGTGCACAAACTTTGTGTGGTTGGGTGTAGCCTGAAAAGGGGAACCAAGGGGCTCCTTTAAAGGGGAAATTGTGCCTTCATTTACATATTGCTAGGTATAAAGAGGCCCCTCAGTGCATTAATCTCACAGTTTATATGGCTGGTTTTCACATAACATGCCACTCTTAATAAAAGCAAAGGGACACTCCTTTTCTTTAAACTAGAATATCATAGGAAAAACAGCAGGTTTATATTAAAGTTATTAATACAAAGACTTGCAAAATTGCAGAAATTCTCAAAAGTGGTTCAAAAGGACAGCTTGGGAATGTGCAATAAAATTTTTTGGAAGTAGATATTTTGAGAAAGAACATGAAAAGAAGATCAGTCAAAAATCTCATGAATTTATTAGATTTTTCCTCCCTACATTTTCTCCGTTTAGGATGTCCCCTTGAGGAAACACTGAAAATGTGAGCAGAAACCAAATGATGAGACACTCATCTGTAAGATAATTTGAGTTGAATCAAAGAAAAGACACAGAAATAAGAACCTGTGGGATGTTCCTTGCTTATAAGATTGGTTTTAACTCGTCAATAATATTTGTTTTATATATTGCTTGTCTGGGGGAGCTATTGATCAGTTATTCATTGCTGAGAGTTGATTCCCCAAGATGGATCAAAATTGAAATAATAGTAGTACAGATTGACATCTAGCCCACAACATGCCTGATATTACTTTTATGGAAAAGAGGGGGGGGAGCAGCTTCATTAATATTGTAATATCAGGGGGTGCACAATTTGAGGTGTTTAGCACTAACAGATTAACAGTGTTGGAAGGACCTTATAGAACATATAGTACAATCACCAGCCGAAGCAGGAGCCCCTACAGCATTTCTGATAGATGGCAGTCCAGTCTCTTCTTGAAAGCCTCCAGTGATGAGGCTCCCAGAACTTCTGAAGGCAACTTCTGTTCCATGGGTTGATTGCTCTCACTGTCAAGAACTTTCTCCTTATTTCTAGGTTGGTTCTCTCCTTGATTAGGTTCCACCCATTGCTTCTTGTTCTACCTTCAGGTGCTTTGGAGAATAGTTTGACTCCCTCTTCTTTGTGGCAGCCCCTGAGATATTGGAAGACTACCATCATGTCCTTCTTTTCATTAGACAAGACCTACACCAATTCCAGCAACCGTTCTTCATATGTTTTAGCCTCCAATCCCCTTATATTCTTTGTTGCTCTTCTCTGCCCCCCATTGTAAAGTCTCAACATCTTTTTATAGTGTGGTGGCCAATACTGGATGCAGTCTTCTATTAGGCTTTATAGAGGAGTATTATTACCTTGTGTGATCTTGATTGTAGCCCTCTGTTGATGCAATTTAGGATTGTGTTGGCTTTTTTGGCTGCCACCACACATTGTTGACTCGTATTTAATTTTCAACTCAGACGTGGCTTCACAATGAGGAACAAATAATCTCGGTGAGTGTCTATCAGTGATGGGTTTCTACCAGTAATGGTTTGGTGACTTTGGTCACTGGAACTGTAAGTGACCCAGGCCGGCTACACCCCCGAACTGGTTCTTCAGGTTGCGCAATAGACGTCATCATCTTGTTTTTCATTTCTGCTCATGCGCAGAGCAATTTTTATTGCACATCAAGTTTATGCACAACAAGTCCATGAGTAAACCGGCAGTAATTCCTGCCGGAACCCATCCCTGTTGTGTATGTGTGTTTGTGTATGATAAAATGCGAAGGTGTGAATTATCTTTATAGTTTGTAGAAACTTCCTCTGGATACAAACACCAATGATACATCATTTTATCAAAAATTCTGAGCTTCACGGTGAGGATTATAACCTCCTGATATGTGAAATATTCCTGAGAGTTTTCAGTGAACTATTGTGGAAACTAATAAAAAAAAAACATGTCTCAGAAATGAGACAATATCGAATGACACTTCTTTCATTCCCTAGCCCATCCCCCACTGAGTGCAGAGGAGTTTCATGGGACAACACTGCCCCCCAGTGTCCACACTGAGGAGAGGAGGCATCTTCCTAATGTTTCCTCAATATCTATATGGCAGTTTGGATATTTAGAACGATTATGCTATAGGTTCATTTCCTCTTTTCTACCATGAGAGTAAAGGACTATTTTTAATTCCAGTCTGTTTCTAAAACCAGATCAAGTTGTAAACAGTGATGTTAAAACAAACTATTTTTTTACACTTTTCATTTTCTTCTCGTTGGATTCCCAGAACAAAATAGTCAAAAATTCTGTCTGGATTGTGATGAATCCTAATTCAAAAATCCATCATTTTGGCTAAAACAAGTTGAAGGGCTACTCTGAAGAAAGGAAAGTCACTCAGCCTCTCCTGCTATCGCCTCAGATTCCCTTCCCCTATTTTTTCTCTATCTCGCACAGTAACGGACTGCTGTGTCTTCAGCTTTGAGGCTGTTCATTTGCAGATACAGCTGGCTGCGAGAATCATCCCTAGAGATTGTGAAGCGTCCATTGACTTTGTCTGGGTTGTAAGTGGAAGGAGATGATCCTGTACATATGCCAGCCACCCATTCCAGGACTTTCCCTGGAGCCTGTCTCACCCAATGCATGTTGTAGCTGCTGAAGGTGAATCCAGAGGCTTGGCAGGAGAGGCTGAGGGACTCTCAAGGTCTTCTCACAACCCCTCCAGACTCCACCAACTGTCTTTCAGATTGAACTCCTAAAAACAAAAGTGTTTCAGTGAAACCTTATATACAAAAAGAGAAGATGGGTGGAAATTCTTTAAAGAGGGAAAGCACTTTGTGTGGGTGGGTACAGCTTCTTTAAAGGGAATCATAAGCTTAAGAGAAAGAAGGACTAGGGGAGACATGATAGCAGTGTTCCAATATCTCAGGGGTTGCCACAAAGAAGAGGGAGTCAAACTATTTTCCAAAGCACCTGAGGGTAGAACAAGAAGCAATGGGTGGAAACTAATCAAGGAGAGAAGCAACTTAAAACTGAGGAGAAATTTCCTGACAGTTAGAACAATTAATCGGTGGAACAGCTTACCTACAGAAGTTGTGAATGCCCCAACACTCGAAGTCTTTAAGAAGATGTTGGATAGCTATTTGTCTGGAACTGTATAGGGTTTCCTGCCTAGGCAGGGGGTTGGACTAGAAGACCTCCAAGATCCCTTCCAACTCTACTATTGTATTGTATTGTATTGTATTAATCCATATTCTGATTTACATATTGACTGGGATAAAATAGCCCCTCAGTGCTTTTACTTAGATATTTTTCAGACAGAATTTACACATGTGATTTACAAATCATTTTTGCTGTTACGCAAAATAGTTGATGGATGGCTCCAAGTTCTATTTACACCCCAAAGGTTATTAGTGAGCAAATCAGGTCAGTTCCTCCATTTCTTTGATGTGATCGAGAGACTATACCAAGGCAGGAAGACAGCCCAAAATATGGAGTCTCAGAGGGATTCTGGTAGAGGAGGCTTCCAGTGATCAAGGTTTACATCCCGTGGCTCAATCCTACTGAGGGGAGAGAACTTCAGGACTGAGGAGGTTGAATACATATATTGATATAGTAAGAATTAAAATGGAGAAACATGTCTAAAAAGAATAAAACACTGAGATTTGGTAATACTGAGAATGAAGGGATTCAGAGTTCCAAAGATATCAAGGGAGATCTGTGGGACATCAATCCATATTTCTCATTACACAACCTGGATATTATCTTGTTTTCAACATCAATGTGTTAATAAGGTTCAACACTCCTACAAAGATCTGATTTGAGGTTCCATCACATGTCATGGAGATTGATCTTCAGCTTTAAGTTCAAATACACAACTTCCTTTGACTGAATAATTTTGGAGGGCTTTTAAGAGGAAGAGAAGGTTTTTGCTTGGCATCCGATTCACTTCCTCTCACTGTGTCTCTTGCACAGTGATAAACTGCAGAATCCTCCAGTTTGAGGCTGTTCATTTGCAGATACAGCTGGCTGCGAGAATCATCCCTGGAGATGGTGAAGCGTCCCTTGACTTTGTCCGGGTAGTAAGTGGAAGGAGATGAGCCTGTACATATGGCAGCCACCCATTCCAGGCCTTTCCCAGGAGACTGTCTCACCCAGTCCATGCAGTAGCTGCTGAAGGTGAATCCAGAGGCTTGGCAGGAGAGACGGAGGGACTCCCCAGGTCTTCTCACATCCCCTCCAGACTCCACCAACTGTACTTGAGATTGAACTCCTAAAAACAAGAGTTTTTCAATGAAATCTTGTATATACAAAAAGGAGAATATGGACGGAAATTCTTTAAACAGGGGAAAAAACTACCTTGGAGGAGCACTAACAAGGGCACCAAATTCAGCCACAGGATCATTTTTTTTGCTCCTTGTAACCAATGAAAGGAATGGATAGGAATGGATTGAGGAAAGTGCACAAACTTTGTGTGGTGGGTGTAGCCTGAAAAGGGAAACCAAGGGGCTCCTTTAAAGGGGAAATTGTGCCTTCATTTTCATATTGCTAGGTATAAAGAGGCCTCTCAGTGCATTAATCTCACAGTGTATATGGCTGATTTTCACTTAACATGCCACTCTGAATAAAAGCGAAGGGATACTCCTTTTCTTTAAACTACAATATCATAGGAAAAACAGCAGGATTACATTAGAGTAATTAATAAAAAGACTTGAAAAATTGCAGAAATTCTTAAAAGTGAATCAAAAGGGCAGGTTGGGAATGTGCAATAAAATTTTTGAAAGTAGATATTTTGAGAAAGAACATGAAAAGAAGATCAGTCAAAAATCGAATGAATTTATTAGATTTTTCCTCCCTACATGTTGTCCCCTTAGGATGTTCCCTTGATGAAACCCTCAAAATATGAGCAGAAACCAAATGATGAGACACCCATCTGTAAGACAATATGAGTTGAATCAAGGAAAAGACACAGACAGGAGAAATTGATCAAACCTGTGGGATGTTCTTTGCTTATTAGATTGGTTTTAACTTGTCAATAATATTTATTTTATATATTGCTTGTCTGGGTTTGCTATTGATCAGTTATCAATTGCTGAGAGTTGATTCACCCAGATGGATCAAAATTGAAATAATAGTAGTACAGTTGTAGATCCTTGTCAGATAGTTTTCTTTATTTCTTCAAACTCTATTCCTCTTTTCCAAATATATCACATGCTCTCTTCATTGGCATAATAGAATGCCTTGCAATAAATTTGAGATTACGGGCAAGTCCTTATGATAGTCAAGACTGAGATATTTAATTAGTAGTACAGAGGAAAATGGGAAGGGTTGCTTTTCGCTAAACGTTTGTGGACACTGGAGGGCTGATTCTCCTAAGTCAAAAAGTATACTTGCACTAAATGGGACCATTGGATATGTATTTTAACTTTAGTTTCCCTGTTAAACAAGACAGTGGAGGCTTTCAAGTCGTATTCACTCTCCAACGTGTATGAAGGAGTAATCCAAGAGAGCACATTGATTTCTTTGATATGAAATTGTAGCAAAAGCAACAGCAATAATAAAGGATAATCATATTTGCTCTTGTTCAACACCAATGTTTTCTCTCCATTGGATAAGTGTCGATTGAATTAGGATTAGATAGGAGGCTACTTTTTACAAACTACCTTACCCATTTTGTTCCACAGCCTAGAGATTTCCTTCTTCTCACCTATCAAAATGTCATTCAGATTCTACACGGCTCCTTTGAAGATCCGATCTAAGAATCCAAATTTTATACGGAGGAGTACCTTCTGCTTCTCACTTTAAATGCCCAAATTTGACTTTCTGAATCAATTTCGAAAGTTGCTCAGAGGAGGAGAAGGTCTTTCCCTGGAGCCTGTCTCACCCAGACCATGTCATAGCCACTGAAGGTGAATCCAGAGGCTTGGCAGGAGAGATGGAGGGACTCCCCAGGGCTTCTCACATCCCCTCCGGACTCCACCAACTGGACTTGAGACTGGACTCCTAAAAACAAAAGTGTTTCAATGAAATCTTCTATATTCAAAAAGAAAAATTGAACTTAATTCTTTAAAGAGAGGTGAGAAAGTACCTTGAAGGAGCAATAACAAGGACAACAAATTCAGCCATGGGATCATTTTGGCTCCCTGTAATAAATGGATGGAATTGAGAGCAAAGAATTCAGGAAAGCTGACAAACTTTGTGTGTGTGGGTGTAGCCTGAAAAGAGAAATCAAGTGGATCCTTTAAAGGGGAAATTGTGCCTTCATTTACATATTGCTTCAGATAAAAGGGCCCCTCACTGCAATAGTATCACAGTTTTCCTTGTAGTCACCTTACATGGGGGACTTTCAGAAAATATTCCAGTCTTAATAAAACTGAAATCAGACTTTCTTTTTTTAGCAGAAATGGCAGGTTTATATTATGGTAATTAAAACAAAGCCTTGCAAAGTTTCACCGCTTTTCCATGATTCAAAGGGAGAGGCACGGAATATGCAATTATAATTTTTAAAACGGCGAAGCTGGGGACAGGACAAGAAGGGAAACACATATTAGGAAGAAGCTTTTCACATTCTCTCCCCTTACCTTTGAAAAAAACCACAAAAACAAAAGGTTTTTAAGGCACAATTACTAAGTCACAGTTGGAATGAAAGAAAAGATAGATGGAGAAGATATTCATCTCTTATGAATGAATTACTTCTACAAAGAAATAACTTTATATTCTACAAATAATTCACTTTCCTCTATATTTCACAAAGTGCGTCTAATTCTAAGTCAGACATGGCTTACATTATCCTCTGCAGAGAGAGTTGCATGGCTATTTCCCTGGGGGGTCCAGTGGCTAGAATGCAGCATTGCACGGTGACTCTGCCCACTGCCAGGAGTTTGATTCTGATTGGCTCAAAGTTGACCTGGTCTTACATCCTTACGAGGTTGGTAAAGTGTGGACTCAGATTGTTGGGGGGAAAGTACTGACTCTCTAAACTGCTCAGAGAGGTCTGTACCATGAAGTGCTATAAAAAAAGCTTTTGCTACTTCATTCCTCAAAAATCTGTTCTGTATAACTTTTATAATCATTTTTTTAACGGTGATCATTCTTGCTGCCTCTTGTTCAACATCCATGATTTGTTTCCATTGGTTGAGTGTGGATTACATTAGGATTAGATAAACCATTTTATTTTCAAACTACCCAGTTTGTTCAAACAGCTAGGAGATTTCCTTCTTCTCACTTATCAAAATGACAATCGTCTTCTCCATGGCTTCTTAGAACACGGAACCTGTTCCTGTTGTTAGTTCCTCTAACCCCCAGACCTTTTACCTTAAACTGACTACCATGGACCTTCCACATTGATTAATAGGTTCACATTTATTTAGAGGTCCCTAAAGGGATGTGTATAAGCCATTTATATGTACTCTTTATATTTGTTTATGTCTATGTTTTGTTCATTTATATCCATTTATTTTTGTATTTTTTTTCATGTGTTTCATACTTGTTTCCTTGTACTTGTTGACAATTTAATTAATTAAACAAAAAAAGATCAGATCTGAGGTTCCATATTATATACAGATATATAAATTCTATTTGTCACTTTAAACATGCAAATTTGCTTCAATAATACAATACAATACAATACTATAGTAGAGTTGGAAGGGACCTTGGAGGTCTTCTTGTCCAACCCCCTGCCTAGGCAGGAAACCCTATACCGTTTCAGACAAATGGCTATCCAACATCTTCTTAAAGACTTCCAGTGTTGGGGCATTCACAACTTCTGGAGGCAAGCTGTTCCACTGATTAATTGTTCTCACTGTCAGGAAATTTCTCCTCAGTTCTAAGTTGCTTCTCTCCTTGATTAGTTTCCACCCATTGCTTCTTGTTCTACCCTCAGGTGCCTTGGAGAATAGTTTGACTCCCTCTTCTTTGTGGCAACCCCTGAGATATTGGAACAATGCTATCATGTCTCCCCTAGTCCTTCTTTCTCTTAAGCTAAACATACCCAGTTCCTGCAACCGTTCTTCATATGTTTTAGTCTCCAGTCCCCTAATCATCTTTGTTGCTCTTCTCTGCACTCTTTCTAGAGTCTCCACATCTTTTTTACATCGTGGCGACCAGAACTGAATGCAGTATTCCAAGTGTGGCCTTACCAAGGCATTATAAAGTGGTATTAACACTTCACGTGATCTTGATTCTATCCCTCTGTTGATGCAGCCTAGAACTGTGTTGGCTTTTTTGGCAGCTGCTGCACACTGCTGGCTCATATTTAAATGGTTGTCCACTAGGACTCCAAGATCCCTTTCACAGTTACTACTCTTGAGCAAGGTACCACCTATACTGTACCTGTGCATTCCATTTTTGTTGCCTAAATGTAGAACCTTACCCTTTTCACCATTGAATTTCATTTTATTAGATAGTGCCCAATGTTCAAGTTTGTCAAGATCCTTCTGTATCTTAAGCCTATCTTCTGGAGTGTTGGCTATTCCTGCCAGCTTGGTGTCATCTGCAAATCTGATGAGTTCCCCATTTATTCCCTCATCCAAATCATTGATGAAGATGTTGAAGAGTACTGGGCCTAAAACAGAGCCTTGGGGTACTCCACAGCATAACTCCCTCCATGTAGATGCAGTACCATTGAGGACTACACGTTGAGTGCGGTTGGTCAGCCAGTGACAATTCCATCTGGTGGTCATGCTGTCTAACCCACATTCTTCTACTTTATCTAGTAGTAGGTTATGGACTACCTTATCAAATACCTTATTGAAGTCTAAGTAAACTATATCGATGGCATTCCTCTGGTCCACTAATATTCTTTTTTGCTCTTCTCTGTTCCCCTTTGTAAAGTCTCAACTTCTTTTTATAGTGTGGTGAACAAAGCTGGATGCAGTCTTCTATTAGGCTTTATAGAGTAGTATTATTACCTCGTGTGATCTTGATTGTAGCCCCCTGTTAATGCAATTTAGGATTGTGTTGGCTTTTTTTGGCTGCCACCACACACTGTTGACTCGTATTTAATTTTCAACTCAGACATGGCTTTACAATGAGGAACAAATAATCTCGGCGAGTGTCTATCAGTGATGGGTTTCTACCGGTAATGGTTTGGCGACTTTGGTCACTGGAACTGGCAGCGACCCAGGCCGGCCACACACCCGAACTGGTTCTCCAGGTCGCGCCATAGACGCCGTCATCTTGTTTTTCATTTCTACTCATGCACAGAGCAATTTTTATTGCACATCAAGTTTGTGCACAACAAGTCCACAAGTAAACTGGCAGTAATGCCTGTTGGAACCCATCCCTGTTGTGTATTTCTGTGTTTGTGTGTTCCTATGATAAAATGCAAAGGTGTGAAGTATCTTTATAGTTGGTAGAAATTTCCTCTGGATACAAAAATTAAGCAAAAATTCTGAGCTTCACGGTGAGGATTATAACCTCCTGATATGTGGAATATTCCTGTGAGATTTCAGTGAACTATTGTGGAAACTAATAAAAAAAGCACATCTCAGAAATGAGACAATATCTTATGACACTTGTTTTATTCCCTACCCCATCGCCCACAGAGTGCAGAGTCCATAAGAGTTTCATGTGACAACACTGTCCCCCTGTGTCAAAAGTGAGGAGGGGAGGCATTTTTGTAATATTCCCTCATTATCTATATGGCACTTTGGATATTTAGAAAGATTATGCTATAGTTTCATTTCCTCTTTTCTACCATGATACCAATGTACTATTTTTAATTCCAGTTTGTTTCTAAAACCAGACCACCTTGTAAACAGTGATGTTAAAGCAAGCTATTTTTTTACACTTTTCATTTTCTTCAAACAAACTCTCTCTTTGGATTCCCAGAACAAAATAGTCCAAAATTCTCTCTGGATTGTGATGAATCCTAATTCACTAATCCATCATTTTGGCTAAAACAAGTTGAAGGGCTGCACTGAAGAAAGGAAAGTTCTTTCATGGCCTCAGATTCCCTTCCCCCAATTTTTTTGTCTCTCACACAGTAATGGGCTGCTGTGTCTTCAGCTTTGAGGCTGTTCATTTGCAGACACAGCTGGCTGCGAGAATCATCCCTAGAGATTGTGAAGCGTCCCTTGACTTTGTCTGGGTTGTAAGTGGAAGGAGATGATCCTGTACATATGACGGCCACCCATTCCATGATTTCCCTGGAGCTTGTCTAACACAATGCATGTTGTAGCTGTTGAAGGTGAATCCAGAGGCTTGGCAGGAGAGGCTGAGGGACTCTCCACGTCTTCTCACATCCCCTCCAGACTCCACCAACTGGACATGAGATTGGACTCCTAAAAACAAAAGTCTTTAAGTGAAACCTTATATACCAAATGAGAAGATGGATGGAAATTCTTTAAAGAGGGAAAGAAATACCACTAACAAGGGCATCAGATTCAGCCATGGGATTATTTTCAATCCCAACACAATCCTAAATTGCATTAACAAAGGCTACAATCAAGATCATACAAGGTAATAATACTCCTCTATAAAGCCTGATAGAAGACTGCATCCAGTTTTGGTCACCACACTATAAAAAGATGTTGAGACTTTACAAAGGGGGGCAGAGAAGAGCAACAAAGAATATAAGGGGACTGGAGGCTAAAACATAGGAAGAACGGTTGCTGGAATTGGTGTATGTCTTGTTTAATGAAAAGAAGGACATGATAGCAGTCTTCCAATATCTCAGGGGCTGCCACAAAAAGAGGAAGCCAAACTATTCTCCAAAGCACCTAAAGATAGAACAAGAAGCAATGGGTGGAACCTAATCAAGGAGAGAAGCAACCTAGAAATGAGGAGAAAGTTCTTGACAGTGAGAGCAATCAAGCCATGGAACAGAAGTTGCCTTCAGAAGTTGTGGGAGCCTCATCACTGGAGGCTTTCAAGAAGAGACTGGACTGCCATCTATCAGAAATTATGTAGAGGCTCTTCCTTGGGCTGGTGGTTGCACTTATGATCTATAAGGGCCTTCCAATAGTGTTAATCTGTTTGTGCTAAACACCTCAAATTCTGCATCCCTTGATATTACAATATTAATAAAGCTGCTCCCCCTCCTCTTTCCTATAAAAGTAATATCAGGCATGTTGTGGGCTAGATGTCAATCTATACTACTATTATTTCAATTTTGATCCATCTTGGTGAATCAACTCTCAGCAATGAATGACTGATCAATAGCAAACCCAGACAAGGAATATATAAAACAAATATTATTGATGAGTTAAAACCAATCTAATAAGCAAAGAAAATCCCACAGGATTGATCAATTTCTCCTGTCTGTGTCTTTTCCTTGATTCAACTCATATTGTCTTACAGATGGGTGTCTCATCATTTGGTTTCTGCTCATATTTTGAGGGTTTCATCAAGGGGACATCCTAAGGGGAGAAAATGTAGGGAGGAAAAATCTAATCAATTCATGAGATTTTTGACTGATCTTCTTTTCATGTTCTATCTCAAAATATCTACTTCCAAAAATGTTATTGCACGTTCCCAACCTGTCCTTTTGAATCACTTTTGAGAATTTCTGCAATTTTGCAAGTCTTTGTATTAATTACTGTAATGTAAACCTGCTGTTTTTCCTATGACATTATAGTTTAAAGAAAAGGAGTATCCCTTCACTTTTATTCAGAGTGGCATGTGAAGTGAAAATCAGCCATATAAACTGTGAGATTAATGCACCGAGGAGCATCTCTATATCTAGCAATATGTAAATGAAGGCACAATTTCCCCTTTAAAGGAGCCCCTTGGTTCCCCTTTTCAGGCTACACCCACCCACACAACGTTTGTGCACTTTCCTCAATCCATTCCTATCCATTCCTTTCATTGTTTAGAAGGAGCAAAAAATGATCCCGTGGTTGAATTTGGTGCCCTTGTTTGTGCTCCTTCAAGGTAGTTTTTCCCCTCTTTAAAGAATTTCCCTCCATATTCTCTTTTTGTATATAGAAAATTTCATTGAAACACTTTTTGTTTTTAGGAGTTCGAGCTGAAGGCCAGTTGGTGGAGTCTGGAGGGGATGTGAGAAGACCTGGGGAGTCCCTCCGTCTCTCCTGCCAAGCTTCTGGATTCTCCTTCAGCAGCTATTGGATGCACTGGGTGAGACAGGCCCCTGGCAAAGGCCTGGAATGGGTAACCCGCATAAGTTCAGGTTCATCTTATACTTACTACCCAGATAATGTCAAGGGACGCTTCACCATCTCCAGGGATGATTCCCGAAGCCAGCTCTATATTCAAATGAACAGCCTCAAACTCGAGGATTCTGCAGTTTATTACTGTGGGAGAGACACAGTGAGAGGAAGTGAATCGGATGCCAAGCAAAAAATATTTTCCCGCCCTCTGAGTAGCTTTCTGAATTAAATCAGAAAGTCGAATTTGCATATTAAAAGCGAGAAATGGAATGTATATCTCCGTATATAATATGGAAGCTCAGATCTGATCTTTTTTTTGTTTAATTAATTTAATTGTCAACAAGTACAAGGAAACAAGTATGAAAACACATGAAGAAATCACACAAATAAATGGATATAAATGAACAAAACATAGCCATAAACATATATAAAGAGTAGATATAAATGGGGACATTAGGACAGGGATGGTAGGTACGCTGGTGGGCTTATGCACATCCCCTTAGGGACCTCCTAATAAATGTGGACCTCTTAATGAATGTGGAAGGTCCATGGTAGTCAGTTTAAGGTAAAAGGTCTGGGTAGGTTCCTGCCAGTTCGAACCTCTTCTATAGAAGAGGTTCCACAAATCTACAGTGCCATTTAGAACCGATTCCAGCCCCCTCCCCCCGCCCATCCACACATCATCATGATGAAGAGCAAGAGGAGGAATTCTGGAGGTTGAAGTCCACAAGTCTTAAAGCTGTCAATTTGAACACCCCTGGGTTTTTTTTTCCTAAAGGGTTAGGGGTGAAAGGGTCTTGTATCTTGACAGCTTTAAGAC
The DNA here is from genome assembly GCA_029891615.1 of Natrix natrix natrix. Lineage (NCBI taxonomy): Eukaryota > Metazoa > Chordata > Lepidosauria > Squamata > Natricidae > Natrix > Natrix natrix. Next base: position 35,666 of record JAKRSK010000143.1, read on the forward strand.
TTGCTTGCTTCAAATGGCAGAGTTTCTGAGCCAACATGACTGGAGGAGGAATTCTGGGAGTTGAAGTCCACAACTCTTAAAGCTGTCAATTTGAACACTCCCGGGGGTTTTTTTCCCTAAAGGGTTAGGGGTGCAAGGGTCTTGTAACTTGACAGCTTTAAGACTTGCGTGCTTCAAATGCAAGAGTTTCTGAGGCAACATTTTGGTTGCTAAGCAAGAGCTTTTTTAAGTGAGTTTCACCAGATTTTACAAGTTGGCAACGCCCAGCAAGTCACATGGCCAGCAAGCCACTCCCACTCGGTCACCTTGCTGGCAAGCCACTCCCACAAAGCAGGCCATACCTACAGAAGAGATTCTAAAAAAATTTGAAACCCACCACTGGGTATGGGGGTGAGAGGAAATAACAACACAAATTGATTGGGTGTTCTAAGAAGCCGTGTGGAAGATGATTGACATTTTGATAAGTGAGAAGAAGGAAATCTCCTGGCTGTTTGAACAAACTGGGTAGTTTGAAAATAAAATGGTTCATCTAATCCTAATGTAATCCACACTCAACCAATGGAAACAAATCATGGATGTTGAACAAGAGGCAGCAAGAATGATCACCGTGTAAAACATGATTATAAAAGTTATACAGAACAGATTTTTGAGGAATGGAGTAGCAAAAGTATTTTTATAGCACTTCATGGTACAGACCTCTCTGAGCAATTTAGAGAGTCAGTACATTCCCCCCAACAATCTGGGTCCACACTTTACCAACCTCGGAAGGATGGAAGACCAGGTCAACTTTGAGCCAGTCAGGATCGAACTCCTGGCAGTGGGCAGAGTCAGCCTGCAATGCTGCATTCTAGCCACTGCACCTCCAGGGAAATACTCATGCAACCCTCACTGCACAGGATTATGTAGGCCATGTCTGACTTAGAAGTAGACGTACTTTGTGAAATGTAGAGGAAAGTGAATTATTTGTAGAATATAAAGTTATTTCTTTGTAATAGTAATTAATTTATAAGAGATGAATATCTTCTCCATCTATCTTTTCTTTCATTCCAACCCTGACTTACTAATTTTGCCTCAAAAAGCATTTGGGTTTTGTGGTTTTTTTGAAAGGTAAGGGAGAGAATGTGAAAAGCTTCTTCCTAATATGTGTTTCCCTTCTTGTCCCGTCCCCAGCTTCGCCGTTTTAAAAATTATAATTGCATATTCCGTGCCTCTCCCTTTGAATCATGGAAAAGCGGTGAAACTTTGCAAGGCTTTGTTTTAATTACCATAATATAAACCTGCCATTTCTGCTAAAAAAAGAAAGAGTCTGATTTCACTTTTATTAAGACTGGAATATTTTCTGAAAGTCCCCCATGTAAGGAGTCTACAAGGAAAACTGTGATACTATTGCACTGAGGGGCCCTTTTATCTGGAGTGATATGTAAATGAAGGCACAATTTCCCCTTTAAAGGATCAACTTGATTTCTCTTTTCAGGCTACACCCATCCACACAAAGTTTATGCACTTTCCTGAATTCTTTCCTCTCAATTCCCTCCATTCATTGCAGGGAGCCAAAATGATCCCATGGCTGAATTGGGTGTCCTTGTTAGTGCTCCTTCAAGGTATTTTTCCCCCTCTTTAAAGAATAAGCGTCATTTTGTTTTAAAGAATTATGTTCATTTTTTTTTACTTTTTTTTTGTATAAACATTTATTTATTTACGTAACAGACATATGCAGGTTATCTTATTAGAAGTAACATTTTCTCCCTCCCCTCCCCCTCCCCCCACCCACCCCCCCATTTCCCCACCCTAACCCTCCCTAACCCAACCCCTGACTTCCCAGATAGAGTCAGAAGCATAGTTACCAGCAAATCTGAAAAACAAATATCCCAATAATAATATGCATATATCAGAATAAGAACAAGATAAGACAAAAAAGACAAAAAAGGAGAAAAACCATCATAACCTCCTTTTTTTTACTTTTTGTATACAGAAGATTTCATTGAAAAACTCTTGTTTTTAGGAGTTCAATCTCAAGTCCAGTTGGTGGAGTCTGGAGGGGATGTGAGAAGACCTGGGGAGTCCCTCCGTCTCTCCTGCCAAGCCTCTGGATTCACCTTCAGCAGCTACTGCATGTGCTGGGTGAGACAGGCTCCAGGGAAAGGCCTGGAATGGGTGGCCGCATATGTACAGGATCATCTCCCTCCACTTACTACCTAGACAAAGTCAAGGGACGCTTCACAATCTCCAGGGATGATTCTCGCAGCCAGCTGTATCTGCAAATGAACAGCCTCAAACTGGAGGACACAGCTGTCTATTACTGTGTGAGAGACACAGTGAGAGGAAGTGAATCGGATGCCAAACAAAAACCTTCTCTTCCTCTCAGGAGCTCTCCAAAATGATTCAGTCAAAGGAAGTTGTGTGTTTGAACTTAAAAGCTGAAGATTAATATCTATGGCATGTTGTGGAACCTCAAATCTGATCTTGGAAGAAGAAGTGTGGAACCTTGTTAGCATTTTGATGTTGGGAAAAAAGATAATATCCAGGTTGTGTAATGAGAAATATGGATTGATGTCCCACAGATCTCCCTTGATATCTTTGGAACTCTGAATCCCTTAATTCTCAGTATTACCAAATCTCAGTGTTTTATTCTTTTTAGACATGTTCCTCCATTTTAATTCTTACTATATCAATATATGTATTCAACCTCCTCAGTCCTGAAGTTCTCTCCCCTCAGTAGGATTGAGCCAAGGGATGTAAACCTTGATCACTGGAAGCCTCCTCTCCCAGAATCCCTCTGAGACTCCATATTTTGGGCTGTCTTCCTGCCTTGGTATAGTCTCTCGATCACATCAAAGAAATGGAGGAGCTGACCTGATTTGCTCCCTAATAACCTTTGGAGTGTAAATAAAACTTGGAGCCATCCATCAACTATCTTGTGTAACAGCAAAAATGATTTGTAAATCACATGTGTTAATTCTGTCTTTAAAATATCTAAGTAAAAGCACTGAGGGGCTCTTTTATCCCAGTCAATATGTAAATCAGAATATGGATTAATTCAATACAATACAATACAATAGTAGAGTTGGAAGGGACTTTGGAGGTCTTCTAGTCCAACCCCCTGCCTAGGCAGGAAACCCAATACCGTTTCAGACAAATAGCTATCCAACATCTTCTTAAAGACTTCCAGTGTTGGGACATTCACAACTTCTGGAGGCAACTTCTGTTCCACTGATTAATTGTTCTAACTGTCAGGAAATTTCTCCTCAGTTCTAAGTTGCTTCTTTCCTTGATTAGTTTCCACCCATTGCTTCTTGTTCTACCCTCAGGTGCCTTGGAGAATAGTTTGTCTCCCTCTTCTTTGTGGCAACCCCTGAGATATTGGAACATTGCTATCATGTCTCCCCTAGTCCTTCTTTCTCTTAAGCTTAAGATTCCCTTTAAAGAAGCTGTACCCACCCACACAAAGTTTGGGGAGTTTTCTAAATTATTTCCTATCGATTCCCTCCATTCTTTACAGGGAGTGAAAATGATCCCATGATTGAATTTGGTTCCCTTATTAGTGTTCATTCAAGGTAGTTTTTTCCTCCCTCTTTAAAGAGTTTCCTTCCATATTCTGTTTTAGTATATAAAGGTTTCATTGAAATGCTTTTCTTTTTAGGCGTCCAATCTCAGGTCCAGTTGGTGGAGTCTGGAGGGGATGTGAGAAGACTTGGGGAGTCCCTCCGTCTCTCCTGCCAAGCCTCTGGATTCATCTTCAGCAGCTCTCTCATGGGATGAGTGAGACAGGCTCCAGGGAAAGGACTTGAATAGCTGCCAGCAATAGCTTCAGCCTCATCTGCCACCACATACTATTCAGACAAAGTGAAGGGACAGTTCCCCATCTCCAGGGACAATGTCCAAATCCAGCTGTATCTGAAAATGAACAGCCTCAAAGCTGAAGACACAGAAGTCCATTACTGTGGGAGAGACACAAAGTGAGGGGAAGGGAATCTGAGGCGATGGAAGACCTTTCCTTTCTTCAGAGCAGCCCTTCAACTTGTTTTAGCCCAAAACGATGGATTAGTGAATTAGGATTCATCACAATCCAGAGAGAATTTTGGACTATTTTGTTCTGGGAATCCAACGAGAGAGTTTGTTTGAAGAAAATGAAAAGTGGAAAAAAATAGTTTGCTTTAACATCACTGTTTACAAGGTGGTCTGGTTGTAGAAACAAACTGGAATTAAAAATAGTCGATTGCTATCATGGTAGAAAAGAGGAAATGAAACTATAGCATAATCTTTCTAAATATCCAAACTGCCATATAGATATTGAGGAAATATTAATAAGATGCCTCTCATCCTCGCTTTGGACACTGGGGGCAGTGTTGTCACATGAAACTCTATGGCCTCTGCACTCTGTGAGGGGATGGGGTAGAGAATAAAACAAGTGTCATTAGATATTGTCTCATTTCTAAGATATGATTCGTTTATTATTATTTCCATAATGGTTCCCTGAAAACTCTTGGGAAAAATTCACATCTCAGGAGATTATAATCCCAATTGTGCCTCAAGAAGCATTTGGGTTTGGGGTCCTTTTCAAACGGCCATGGTAAAGGGAGAAAATGTGGAAAGCTTCTACAGAATATAGATCTGACTTTTCCTTCATGTTCTGTCTCCAGTGAAGTCCTTCCAAATATTGTAATTTCCTGTTCCTTGCCTCTCCCTTTGAATCATGGAAAAGTGGTGAAATTTTGCAAGCCTTTGTTTTAATTACAATGATTTTAACCTGCCATTTCTGCTAAAAAAAGAAAGAATATGTCTTCACGTTTATTAAGACTGGAATATATTCTGAAAGTCCCCAATGTAAGGAGACTATAACAAAACCTGTGAGATTAATGCATTGAGTGGCCTTTTTATCTGAAGCGATATGTAAATGAAGGCAAAATTTCCCCTTTAAAGGATCCCCTTGATTTCTCTTTTCAGGTTACACCCACCCACACAAAGTTTGTGCACTATCCTGAATTCTTTCCTCTCAATTCCCTCTATTCATTACAAGGAGCCAAAATGATCCCATTGCTGAATTCAAATACAAAATTTCCTTTGACTGAATAACTTTGGAGAGCTGCTGAGAGGAAGAGAAGGTTTTTGCTTGGCATCAGATTCACTTCCTCTCACTGTGTATCTTGCACAGTAATAAACTGCAGAATCCTCTAGTTTGAGGCTGTTCATTTGCAGATACAGCTGGCTGAGAGAATCATCCCTGGAGATGGTGAAACGTCCCTTGACTTTGTCTGGGTAGTAAGTGGAAGGAGATGAGCCTGTACTTATGCTGGCCACCCATTCCAGGCCTTTCCCTGGAGCCTGTCTCACCCAGGCCATGTAATAGTTGCTGAAGGTGAATCCAGAGGCTTGGCAGGAGAGACGGAGGGACTCCCCAGGTCTTCTCACATCCCCTCTGGACTCCACCAGCTGGACTTGAGATTGGACACCTAAAAACAAAAGTGTTTCAATCAAACCTTCTATATACAAAAAGAAAAATTGAACTTAATTCTTTAAAGAGAGGGGAGAAAGTACCTTGAAGGAGCAATAACAAGGACAACAAATTCAGCAATGGGATCATTTTGGCTCCCTTTAAGGAATGGAGGGAATTGAGAGGAAAGGATTCAGGGAAGTTGACAAACTTTGTCTGGGTGGGTGTAGCCTGAAAAGAGAAATCAAGTGGATCCTTTAAAGGGGAAATTGTGCCTTCATTTACATATCACTTCAGATAAAAGAGCCCCTCGGTGCAATAATCTCACAGGTTTCCTTTTAGTCTCCTACATGGGGGACTTTCAGAAAATATTCCAGTCTTAATAAACGTGAAGACAGATTCTTTCTTTTTTTAGCAGAAATGGCAGGTTAAAATTATTGTAATTAAAACAAAGGCTTGCAAAATTTCACCGCTTTTCCATGATGCAAAGGGAGAGGCAAGGAGCAGGCAATTACAATTTTTGGAAGGGCTTCACTGGAGAGAGAACATGAAGGAAAAGCCACATCTATATTCAGTAGAAGCTTTCCACATTTTCTCCCCTTACCATGGCCTTTTGAAAAGGACCCCAAACCCAAATGCTTCATGAGGCACAATTGGGATCATAATCTCCTGAGATGTGAATTGTTCCTGAGAGTTTTAAGGGAACCATTATGGAAATAATAATAAACTAATCATATCTCAGAAATGAGACAATATCTAATGACACTTTCTTTTATTCCCTACCCCATTCCCTCACATAGTGTAGAGGCCATGGAGTTTCATATGACAACACTACCCACAAGTTTCCAAGTGAGGAGGGGAGGCATCTTCCTAATATTTCCTCAATATCTACATGACAGTTTGGATATTTAGAACAATTATGCTATAGTTTCATTTCCTCTTTTCTACCATGATAGCAATGGACTATTTTTAATTCCAGTTTTTTTCTAAAACTAGACCACCTTGTAAACAGTGATGTTAAAACAATTTTTTTCCACTTTTCATTTTCTTCAAACAAACTCTCTCATTGGATTCCCAGAACAAAATAGTCCAAAATTTCTCTCTGGATTGAGATGAATCCTAATTCCCTAATCCATCGTTTTGGGCTAACACAAGTTGAAGGACTGCTCTGAAGAAAGGAAAGTTCTTCCATGGCCTCAGATTCCCTTCCCCTCACTTTGTGTGTCTCGCACAGTAACGGACTGCTGTGTCTTCAGCTTTGAGGCTGTTCATTTGCAGATACAGCTGGATTTGGTCATCTTCCATGAAGATGGGGAATTGTCCCTTCGCTTTGTCTGAATAGTATGTGGTAGCAGATGAGGCTGAAGCTATTGCTGGCAGCCATTCAAGTCCTTTCCCTGGAGCCTGTCTCACCTATCCCATGAAAGAGCTGCTGAAGATGAATCCAGAGGCTTGGCAGCAGAGACGGAGGTACTCCCCAGGTCTTCTCACATCTCCTCCAGACTCCACCAACTGGACTTGAGATTGGAAGCCTAAAAAGAAAAGCATTTCAATGAAAGCTTTATATACTAAAACAGAATATGGAAGGAAATTCTTTAAAGGGGGGGGAAAAACAACCTTGAATGAACACTAATAAGGGCACCAAATTCACCATGGGATCATTTGCGCTCCCTGTAAAGAATGGAGGGAATCGATAGGAAATAATTTAGAAAACTACCCAAACTTTGTGTTGGTGGGTACAGCCTGAAAAGGGAAACCATGCAGCTCCTTTAAAGGGGAAATCATGTTCTGATTTACAAATTGATTGGGATAAAAGAGCCCCTCAGTCCATTTACTTAGAGATTTTTTCAGACAGAACTTACGAATGTGATATTCAACTTATTTTGCTGTTAAACAAGATAGTTGATGGATGGCTCCAAGTTTTATTTACTCTCCAATGGTTATTAGGCAGTAAGTCAGTTCAGCCCATCCATTTCTTTGATGTGAATTTTGCGGCAGGAGTAATCAAGGGACTATATCAAGGCAGGAAGACAGCCCAAAATATGGAGACTCAGAGGGATTCTGGGAGAAGAGTTTTTCAGTAACCAATGTTTACCTCCCTTGGCTCAATCCTACTGAGGGGAGAAAACTTCAAGATTCAGGAGGTTGAATATATAGTGATATAGAAAGAATAAAAATGGAGGAACATGTCTAAAAAGAATAAAACACTGAGATTTGGTAATACTGAGAATTAAGGGATTCAGAGTTCCAAAGATATCAAGGGAGATCTGTGGGACATCAATCCATATTTCTGATTACACAACCTGGATATTATATTTTTTTTTAACATCAAAGTGCTAACAAGGTTCCATACTTCTTCTTCCAATGTCAGATTTGAGGTTCGACGACACATCATAGATATTAATCTTTAGCTTTTAAGTTCAAACACGCAATTTCCTGTCACTGAATCACTTTGGAGAGCTGCTGAGAGGAAGAGAAGGTTTTTGTTTGGCTTCCGATTGACTTCCTCTCACTGTGCCTCCCGCACAGTAATAAACTGCAGAATCCTCTAGTTTGAGGCTGTTCATTTGCAGATACAGCTGGCTGTGAGAATCAGCTCTGGAGATGGTGAAACGTCCCTTGACTTTGTCTGAGTAGAATGTGGAAGGAGATGAGCCTCTATTTATGTGGGCCACCCATTCCAGGCCTCACCCAATACATGTAGTAGCGGCTGAAGGTGAATCCAGAGGCTTGGCAGGAGAGACGGAGGGACTCCCCAGGTCTTCTCACATCCCCTCCAGACTCCACCAACTGGACTTCGGCTTGAACTCCTAAAAACAAAAAGTGTTTCAATGAAATCTTCTCTAAACAAAAGGAGAATATGGACGGAAATTCTTTAAAGAGGGGAAAAAACTACCTTGGAGGAGCACTAACAAGGGCACTAAATTCAGCCACAGGATCATTTTTTTGCTCCTTGTAACCAATGAAAGGAATGGATAGGAATGGATTGAGGAAAGTGCACAAACTTTGTGTGGTGGGAGTAGCCTGAAAAGGGAAACCAAGGGGCTCCTTTAAAGGGGAAATTGTGCAGTCATTTACATATTGCTAGGTATAAAGAGGCCTCTCAGTGCATTAATCTCACAGTGTATATGGCTGATTTTCACTTAACATGCCACTCTGAATAAAAGCGAAGGGATACTCCTTTTCTTTAAACTACAATATCATAGGAAAAACAGCAGGATTACATTAGAGTAATTAATAAAAAGACTTGAAAAATTGCAGAAATTCTTAAAAGTGGTTCAAAAGGACAGGTTGGGAATGTGCAATAAAATTTTTGAAAGTAGATATTTTGAGAAAGAACATGAAAAGAAGATCAGTCAAAAATCTCATGAATTGATTAGATTTTTCCTCCCTACATTTTCTCCCCTTAGGATGTCCCCTTGAGGAAACCCTCAAAATATGAGCAGAAACCAAATGATGAGACACCCATCTGTAAGACAATATGAGTTGAATCAAGGAAAAGACACAGACAGGAGAAATTGATCAAGCCTGTGGGATGTTCTTTGCTTATTAGATTGGTTTTAACTTGTCAATAATATTTATTTTATATATTGCTTGTCTGGGTTTGCTATTGATCAGTTATCAATTGCTGAGAGTTGATTCACCCAGATGGATCAAAATTGAAATAATAGTAGT
>JAKRSK010000144.1:0-14453 GCA_029891615.1 Natrix natrix natrix
CAATCCACAGAGAATTTTGGACTATTTTGTTCTGGGAATCCCACGAGAGAGTTTGTTTCAAGAAAATGAAAAGTGGAAAAAAATAGTTTGTTTTAACATCACTTTTTGCAACTTGATCTGGTTTTAGAAACAAACTGGAATTAAAAATAGTCCATTGCTATCATGGTAGAAAAGAGGAAATGAACCTATAGCATAATAGTTCTAAATATCCAAAGTGTCATATAGATATTGAGGAAACGTTAGGAAGATGCCTCCTCTTCTCAGTGTGGACACTGGGAGGCAGTGTTGTCCCATGAAACTCCTCTGCACTCAGTGAGGGATGGGCTAGGGAATAAAAGAAGTTTCAATCGATATTGTCTCATTTCTGAGACATGTTTTTTTTATTAGTTTCCACAATAGTTCACTAAAAACTCTCAGGAATATTTCACATATCGTGAGGATTTAATCCTCACCGTGAAGCTCAGAATTTTTGATAAAATGATGTATCATTGGTGTTTGTATCCAGAGGAAGTTTCTACAAACTATAAAGATACTTCACACCTTTGCATTTTATCATACACACACAAACACAGATACACAACAGGGATGGGTTCCGGCAGGAATTATTGCCGGTTTACTTGTGGACTTGTTGTGCACGCACTTGATGTGCAATAAAAATTGTTCTGTGCATGAGCAGAAATGAAAAACAAGATGACGGCGTCTATTGCGCGACCTGGAGAACCAGTTTGGGGCGTGGCCGGCCTGGGTCGCTGCCAGTTCCAGTGACCAAAGTCGCCAAAACCTTACTGGTAGAAACCCATCACTGATAGACACTCACCGGGATTATTTGTTCCTCATTGTGAAGCCACGTCTGAGTTGAAAATTAAATTCGAGTCAACAGTGTGTGGTGGCAGCCAAAAAAGCCAACACAATCCTAAATTGCATCAGCAGAGGGCTACAATCAAGATCACACAAGGTAATAATACTCCTCTATAAAGCCTAATAGAGAACTGCATCCAGTTTTGGTCACCACACTATAAAAAGATGTTGAGACTTTACAAAGAGAAGAGCAACAAAGAATATTTGGGGACTGGAGGCTAAACCATATGTAGAACGGTTGCTGGAATTGGCATATGTCTTGCTTAATAAAAAGAAGGACATGATAGCAGTGTTCCAATATCTCAGGGGCTGCCACAAAGAAGAGGGAGTCAATATTCTCCAAAGCACCTGAAGATAGAACAAGAAGCAATGGGTGGAACCTAATCAAGGAGAGAAGCAACCTAGACATAAGGAGAAAGTTCTTGACACTGAGATCAACCCATGGAACAGAAGTTGCCTTCAGAAGTTGTGGGAGCCTCATCACTGGAGGCTTTCAAGAAGAGACTGGACTGCCATCTATCAGAAATGATGTAGGGGCTCCTGCTTGGGCTGGTGGTTGGACTTTATGATCTACAAGGTCCTTCCAACACTGTTAATCTGTTAGTGCCAAACACCTCAAATTGTGCATCCCCTGATATTACAATATTCATGAAGCTGCTCCCCTTCCCCTCTTTTCCATAAAAGTAATATCAGGCATGTTGTGGGCTAGATGTCAATCTCTACTACTATTATTTCAATTTTTATCCATCTTGGTGAATCAACTCTCAGCAAGGAATAACTGACCAATAGCAACCCCAAACAAGCAATATATAAAACAGATATTATTGACGAGTGAAAACCAATGTAATAAGCAAAGAACATCTCACAGGCTTGACCAATTTCCCCTGTCTGTGTCTTTTCCTTGATTCAAGTCATATTGTCTTACAGATGGGTGTCTCATCATTTGGCTTCTGCTCATATTTTGAGGGTTTCTTCAAGGGGACATCCTTAGGGGATAAAATGTCTGTGTGTGGGGGGATCTCCCTAATTCAGATGTGATCTGCTTTTCATGTTCAATCTCAAAATATCTCCTTCCATTCCTCACTTCTCCTTTTGAATCACTTTTAAAAAAATTCAGAAACATTGCAGGTCTTTGTTTTAATTATTATAATATAAACCTGCTGTTTTTCGTATGACTTTATAGATTAAAGGAGTATCCCTTCGCTTTTATTCAGAGTGGCATGTTATGTGAAAATCAGCAGTAAAAACTGTATGTTTAATGCACTGAGGGGCCTCTTTATACCTAGCAATATGTAAATGAAGGCACAATTTCCCCTTTAAAGGAGCCCCTTGGTTCCCCTTTTCAGGCTACACCCAACCACACAAAGTTTGTGCACTTTCCTCAATCCATTCCTATCCATTCCTTTCATTTGTTACAGGGAGCAAAAATGATCCCATGGCTGAATTGGGTGTCCTTGTTAGTGCTCTTTCAAGGTATTTTTCCCCCCTCTTTAAAGAATAAGCTTCATTTTGTTTTAAAGAATTCAGTTCATTTTTTTTTTACTTTTTGTATGCAGAAGATTTCATTGAAAAACTGTTGTTTTTAGGAGTTCAATCTCAAGTCCAGTTGGTGGAGTCTGGAGGGGATGTGAGAAGACCTGGGGAGTCCCTCCGTCTCTCCTGCCAAGCCTCTGGATTCACCTTCAGCAACCACTGGATGAGCTGGGTGAGACAGGCTCCAGGGAAAGGACTGGAATGGGTGGCTACCATACGTACAGGATCATCTCCCTCAACTTCCTACCAAGACAAAGTCAAGGGACGCTTCACAATCTCCAGGGATGATTCTCGCAGGCAGCTGTATCTGCAAATGAACAGCCTCAAACTAGAGGATTCTGCAGTTTATTACTGTGCAGACACACAGTGAGAGGAAGTTAATCTGAGGCCACACAAAAACCTTCTCTTCCTCTCAGGAGCTCTCCAAAATGATTCAGTCAAAGGAAGTTTTGTGTTTGAACTTAAAAGCTGAAGATTAATATCTATGGCATGTCGTGGAACCTCAAATCTGACCTTGGAAGAAGATGTGTGGAACCTTGTTAGCATTTCGATGTTGAAAAAAATATAATATCCAGATCGTGTAATGAGAAATATGGATTGATGTCCCACAGATCTCCCTTGATATCTTTGGAACTCTTAATCCCTTAATTCTCAGTATTACCAAATCTTAGTCTTTTATTATTTTTAGACATGTTTCTCCATTTTAATTCTTTCCGTATCAATATATGTATTCAACCTCCTGAATCCTGAAGTTCTCTCCCCTCAGTAGTATTGAGCCAAGGGATGTAAAGCTTGATCACTGGAAGCCTCCTCTCCCAGAATCCCTCTGAGACTCCATATTTGGGGCTGTCTCCCTGCCTTGATATAGTCCCTTGATTGCTCCTGGCACAATTTCACATCAAAGAAATGGATGGGCTGACCTGACTTACTGCCTAATAACCTTCGGAGAGTAAATAAAACTTGGAGCCGTCCATCAACTATCTTGCTTAACAGGAAAATGATTTGAAAATCACATGTGTAAGTTCTGTCTGAAAAAATCTCTAAGTAAATGGACTGAGGGGCTCTTTTATCCCAATCAATTTGTAAATCAGAACATGATTTCCCTTTAAAGGAGCTGCATGGTTTCCATTTTCAGGCTGTACCCACCCACACAAAATTTGGGTAGTTTTCTAAATTATTTCCTATCGATTCCCTCCATTCTTTACATGGAACGAATATGTCCCCATGATTGAATTTGGTGCCCTTATTAGTGTTCATTCAAGGTTGTTTCCCCCCCCCCCCTTTATAGAATTTCCTTCCATATTCACTCTTAGTCTATAAAGGTTTCATTGAAATGCTTTTCTTTTTAGGCGTCCAATCTCAAGTCCAGTTGGTGGAGTCTGGAGGGGATGTGAGAAGACCTGGGTGTCCCTCTGTCTCTCCTGCCAAGCCTCTGGATTCACCTTCAGCAGCTCTCTCATTGGATGGGTGAGACAGGCTCCAGGGAAAGGAATTGAATGGCTGCCAGCAATAGCTTCAGCCTCATCTGCTACCACATACTACTCAGGCAAAGTGAAGGGACAGTTCCCCATCTCCAGGGACAATGTTCAAATCCAGCTGTATCTGCAAATGAACAGCCTCAAAGCTGAAGTCAAGGCAGTCCATTACTGTGTGAGAGACACAAAGTGAGGGAAAGGGAATCTGAGGCCATGGAAGAAGTCTCCTTTCTTCAGAGCAGCCCTTCAACTTGTTTTAGCTCAAAACGATGGTTCAGTGAATTAGGATTCATCTCAATCCAGAGAGAATTTTGGACTATTTTTTTCTGGGAATCCCATGGGAGAGTTTGTTTGAAGAAAATGAAAAGTGTAAAAAAATAGTTTGTTTTAACATGACTGTTTACAAGGTGGTCTGGTTTTAGAAAAAAACTGGAATTAAAAATAGTCCATTGCTATAATGGTAGAAAAAAGGAAATGAAACTATAGCATAATCTTTCTAAATATCCAAACTGCCATATAGATAATGAGGGAATATTAGGAAGATGCCTCCCATCCTCACTTTGGACACTGGGGGCAGTGTTGTCACATGCAACTCTATGGCCTCTGCACTCTGTGGGGGAATGGGGTAGGGAATAACACAAAGTGTCATTAGATATTTCTCATTTCTGAGATATGATTCGTTTATTATTTTTTCCATAATGGTTCCCTGAAAACTCTGGGGAAAAATTCACATCTCAGGAGATTATAATCCCAATTGTGCCTCAAGAAGCATTTGGGTTTGGGGTCCTTTTCAAAAGGACCATGGTAAGGGGAGAAAATATGGAAAGCTTCTACTGAATATAGATCTGACTTTTCCTTCATGTTCTGTCTCCAGTGAAGCCCCTCCAAATATTATAATTGCATGTTCCTTGCCTCTCCCTTTGAGTCACTTTGGATAAGTGGATGAATTTTGCCATTCTTATTTTTAATTACTCTAATATAGACCTGCTACTTGTGCTATGAATTTATAGTTAAAAAAAGAAAGAGTCTGACTTCACAATTATTACAACTGGATTATTTTTCTAAGTCCCCCATGTTAGGAGACTACAAGGAAAGCTGTGAGATTAATGCATCGAGGGGCTCTTTTATCTGAAGTGATATGTAAATGAAGGCACAATTTCCCCTTTAAAGGATCCACTTGATTTCTCTTTTCAGGCTACACCCACCCACACAAAGTTTATGAACTTTCCTGAATCCTTTCCTCTCAATTCCCTCCACTCATCACAGGGAGCCAAAATGATCCCATTGCTGAATTTGTTGTCCTTGTTATTGCTCCTTCAAGGTACTTTCCCCCCTCTCTTTAAAGAATTAAGTTCAATTTTTCTTTTTGTATGTAGAAGGTTTGATTGAAAACTTTTGTTTTTAGGTGTCCAATCTCACGTCCAGTTGGTGGAGTCTGGAGGGGATGTGAGAAGACCTGGGGAGTCCCTCAGTCTCTCCTGCCAAGCCTCTGGATTCACCTTCAGCAGCTACTGCATGGGCTGGGTGAGACAGGCTCCAGAGAAAGGCCTGGATTGGGTGGCCCTCATATGTACAGGATCATCTCCTTCCATTTACTACCTAGACAAAGTCAAGGGACGCTTCACAATCTCCAGGGATGATTCTCGCAGCCAGCTGTATCTGCAAATGAACAGCCTCAAACTAGAGGATTCTGCAGTTTATTACTGTGTGAGAGACACAGTGAGAGGAAGTGAATCGGATGCCAAGCAAAAACCTTCTCTTCCTCTCAGCAGATCTCCAAAGTTATTCAGTCAAAGGAAGTTGTGTATTTGAACTTAAAAGCTGAAGATAAATCTCCATGACATATGATGGAACCTCAAATCTGATCTTTGTAGAAGCAGTGTTGAACCTTGTTAACAATTTGAGGTTGGGGAAAAAAGGTAGTTTCCAGGTTGTTTAATGAGAAATATGGATTGATGTCCCACAGATCTCCCTTGATATCTTTGGAACTCTGAATCCCTTAATTCTCAGTATTACCAAATCTCAGTGTTTTATTCTTTTTAGACATGTTCCTCCATTTTAATTCTTACTATATCAATATATGTATTCAACCTCCTCATTCCTGAACTTCTCTCCCCTCAGTAGGATTGAGCCAAGGGATGTAAACCTTGATCACTGGAAGCCTCCTCTCCCAGAATCCCTCTGAGACTCCATATTTTGGCCTGTCTTCCTGCCTTGATATAGTCTCTTGATCACATCAAAGAAATGGAGGAGCTGACCTGATTTGCTCCCTAATAAACTTTGGAGTGTAAATAAAACTTGGAGCCATCCATCAACTATCTTGCGTAACAGCAAAAATGATTTGAAAATCACACGTGTAAATTCTGTCTGAAAAATCACTAAGTAAATGGACTGAGGGGCTCTTTTATCCCAATCAATTTGTAAATCAGAACATGATTTCCCTTTAAAGGAGCTGCATGGTTTCCCTTTTCAGGCTGTACCCACCCACACAAAGTTTGGGTACTTTTCTAAATTCTTTCCTATCGATTCCCTCCATTTGTTACAGGGAGTGGAAATGATCCCATGGCTGAATTGGGTGCCCTTGTTAGTGTTCATTCAAAGCAGTTTTATTTCCCTTCTTTAAAGAATTTCCTTTCATATTCTGTTTTTGTATATAGAAGGCTTCATTGAAACTCTTTAGTTTTTAGGAGCTCAATCTCAAATCCAGTAGGTGGAGAATGGAGGGGATGTAAGAAGACATCACAGTTTACGACTTGAATCTGCTTTTAGAAACAAACTGGAATTAAAAATAGTCCATTACTATCATGATAGAAAAGAGGAAATGAAACTATAGCATAGTCTTTATAAATATCCAAACTGCCATATAGATATTGAGGAAATATTAGGAAGGTGCCTCCCCTCCTCACTTTGGACACTGGGGGGCAGTGTTGTCACATGAAACTCTATGGCCTCTGGACTCTGTGGGGGATGGAGTGCGGAATAAAACAAGTGTCATTAGATATTGTCTCATTTTTGGGACATGGTTTCTTTTGTTACTTTTTTCACAATAGTTCACTGAAAACTCTCAGGAACATTTCACATATCAGGAGGTTATAATCCTCACCGTGAAGCTCAGAATTTTTGATAAAATGATGTATTATTGGGGTTTGTATCCAGAGGAAGTTTCTACAAACTATAAAGATACTTCACACCTTTGCATTTTATCATATACACAGACACACACACGTGTATACAACAGGGTTGGGTTCGGGCAGGCAATACTGCCGGTTTACTTGGGGTCTTGAACACACACTTGATGTGCAATAAAAATTGCTCTGCGCATGAGCAGAAATGAAAAACAGGATGATCTTTTAATTACAATAATATAAACCTGCCATTTCTGCTAAACAAAGAAAGAATCTGACTTCGTGTTTATTAAGACTGGAATATTTTCTGAAAGTCCCCCATGTAAGGAGACTACAAGGAAAACTGTGAGATTAATGCACTGAGGGGCCCTTTTATCTTAAGCGATATGTAAATGAAGGCAAAATTTCCCCTTTAAAGGATCCACTTGATTTCTCTTTTCAGGCTACACCCACCCACACAAAGTTTGTGCACTTTCCTGAATTCTTTCCTCTCAATTCCCTCCATTCATTACAAGGAGCCAAAATGATCCCATGGCTGAATTTGTTGTCCTTGTTAGTGCTCCTTCAAGGTATTTTTTCCCCTCTTTAAAGAATAAGCGTTATTTTGTTTGAAAGAATTAAGTTCATTTTTTTTCCTTTTTGTATGTAGAAGATTTCATTGAAAAACTCTTGTTTTTAGGTGTCCAATCTCAAGTCCAGTTGGTGGAGTCTGGAGGGGATGTGAGAAGACCTGGGGAGTCCCTCCGTCTCTCCTGCCAAGCCTCTGGATTCACCTTCAGCAGCTATACCATAAGCTGGGTGAGACAGGCTCCAGGGAAAGGACTGGAATGGGTGGCCACCATATATACAGGCTCATCTCCTTCCACTAAATACCTAGACAAAGTCAAGGGACGCTTCACCATCTCCAGGGATGATTCTCGAAGCCAGCTGTATCTGCAAATGAACAGCCTCAAACTAGAGGATTCTGCAGTTTATTATTGTGCAAGACACACAGTGAGAGGAAGTGAATCGGATGCCAAGCAAAAACCTTCTCTTCCTCTCAGGAGCTCTCCAAAATGATTCAGTCAAAGGAAGTTGTGTATTTGAACTTAAAAGCTGAAGATTAATATCTATGGCATGTTGTGGAACCTCAAATCTGATCTTGGAAGAAGAAGTATGGAACCTTGTTAGCATTTTGATGTTGAAAAAAATATAATATCCAGGTCGTGTAATGAGAAATATGGATTGATGTCCCACAGATCTCCCTTGATATCTTTGGAACTCTGAATCCCTTAATTCTCAGTATTACCAAATCTCAGTGTTTTATTCTTTTTAGACATGTTCCTCCATTTTAATTCTTACTATATCAATATATGTATTCAACCTCCTCAGTCCTGAAGTTCTCTCCCCTCAGTAGGATTGAGCCAAGGGATGTAAACCTTGATCACTCGGAAGCCTCCTCTCCCAGAATCCCTCTGAGACTCCATATTTTGGGCTGTCTTCCTGCCTTGGTATAGTCTCTCGATCACATCAAAGAAATGCAGGAACTGACCTGATTTGCTCCCTAATAAGCTTTGGAGTGTAAATAAAACTTGGAGCCATCCATCAACTATCTTGCTTAACAGCAAAATGATTTGAAAATCACATGTGTAAATTCTGTCTTAAAAATATCTAAGTAAATGGATTGAGGGGCTCTTTTATCCCAAACAATATGTAAATCAGAACATGGATTCCCTTTAAAGAAGCTGAACCCACCAATATAAAGTTTGGATAGTTTCCTAAATCTATCAATTCCCTCCATTCTTTACAGGGATTGAAAATAATCCCATGGCTGAATCTGATGCCCTTGTTAGTATTCATTCAAGGCACCTTTTTCCCCCCTTTTAAAGAATTTATTTCCATATTCTTTTTTTTTTTTTTTTGTATATAGAAGGTTTCATTGGTTACAGGGAGCAAAAAAATGACCCCGTGGCTGAATTTGGTGCCCTTGTTAGTGCTCCTTCAAGGTATTTCTTTCCCTCTTTAAAGAATTTCCATCCATCTTCTCTTTTTGTATATAAGGTTTCACTGAAACACTTTTGTTTTTAGGAGTTCAATCTCAAATACAGTTGGTGGAGTCTGGAGGGGATGTGAGAAGACCTGGAGAGTCCCTCAGCCTCTCCTGCCAAGCCTCTGGATTCACCTTCAGCAGCTACAACATGCATTGTGTGAGACAAGCTCCAGGGAAAGTCCTGGAATGGGTGGCCGGCATATGTACAGGATCATCTCCTTCCACTTACTACCCAGACAAAGTCAATGGACGCTTCACAATCTCTAGGGATGATTCTCGCAGCCAGCTGTATCTGCAAATGAACAGCCTCAAAGCTGAAGACATGACAATCTGTTACTGTGCGAGAGACAAAAAATTAGGGGAAGGGAATCTGAGGCGGTGGAAGAAACTTTCCTTTCTTCAGAGCAGCCCTTCAACTTGTTTTAGCGAAAGTGATGGATTGGTGAATTAGGATTCATTACAATCCAGAGAGTATTTTGGACTATTTAGTTCTGGGAATCCCATGAGAGAGTTGGTTTGAAGAAAATGAAAAGTGGAAAAAAATAGTTTGTTTTAACATCACTGTTTACAACTTGATCTGGTTTTAAAACAAACTGGAATTAAAAATAGTCCATTACTATCATGGTAGAAAAGAGGAAATGAACCTATAGCATAATCGTTCTAAATATCCAAAGTGTCATATAGATATTGAGGAAACATTAGGAAGATGCCTCCTCTCCTCAGTGTGGACACTGGGGGGCAGTGTTGTCCCATGAAACTCCTCTGCACTCAGTGGGGGATGGGCTAGGGAATGACAGAAGTGTCATTCGATATTGTCTCATTTCTGAGACATGTTTTTTTTTTTTATTAGTTTCCACAATAGTTCACTGAAAACTCTCAGGAATATTTCACATATCAGGAGGTTATAATCCTCACCGTGAAGCTCAGAATTTTTGATAAAATGATGTATCATTGGTGTTTGTATCCAGAGGAAGTTTCTACAAACTATAAAGATACTTCACACCTTTGCATTTTATCATACACACACAAATACACAACAGGGATGGGTTCCGGCAGGCATTACTGCCGGTTTTCTTGTGGACTTGTTGTGCACGCACTTGATGTGTAATACGAATTGCTCTGCGCATGAGCAGAAATGAAATACAAGATGATGGCATCTATGGCGCGACCTGGAGAACCAGTTTGGCTGGCCTGGGTCGCTGCCAGTTCCAGTGACCAAAGTCGCCAAACCATTACTGGTAGAAACCCATCACTGATACACACTCACTGAGATTATTTGTTCCTCATTGTGAAGCCACGTCTGAGTTGAAAATTAAATACGAGTCAACAGTGTGTGGTGGCAGCCAAAAAAGCCAACACAATCCTAAATTGCATTAACAGAGGGCTACAATCAAGATCACACGAGGTAATAATACTACTCTGTAAAGCCTAATAGAAGACTGCATCCAGTTTTGGTCACCACACTATAAAAAGATGTTGAGACTTTACAAAGAGTGCAGAGAAGAGCAACAAAGAATATTAGGGGACTGGAGGCTAAAACATATGAAGAACGGTTGCTGGAATTGGTATATGTCTTGTTTAATGAAAAGAAGGACATGATAGCAGTCTTCCAATATCTCAGGGGCTGCCACAAAGAAGAGGGAGCCAAACTATTCTCCAAAGCACCTGAAGATAGAACAAGAAGCAATGGGTGGAACCTAATCAAGGAGAGAAGCAACCTAGAAATAAGGAGAAAGTTCTTGACAGTGAGAGCAATCAACCCATGGAACAGAAGTTGCCTTCAGAAGTTGTGGGAGCCTCATCACTGGAGGCTTTCAAGAAGAGACTGGACTGCCATCTATCAGAAATGCTGTAGGGGCTCCTGCTTGGGCTGGTGATTGTACTATATGATCTATAAGGTCCTTCCAACACTGTTAATCTGTTAGTGCTAAACACCTCAAATTGTGCATCCTCTGATATTACAATATTAATGAAGCTGCTCCCCCCCCCCTCTTTTCCATAAAAGTAATATCAGGCATGTTGTGGGCTAGATGTCAATCTGTACTACTATTATTTCAATTTTTATCCATCTTGGTGAATCAACTCTCAGCAATGAATAACTGATCAATAGCAAACCCAGACAAGCAATATATAAAACAAATATTATTGATGAGTTAAAAACAATCTAATAAGCAAAGAACATCTCACAGGCTTGATCAATTTCTCCTGTCTGTGTCTTTTCCTTGATTAAACTCAAATTGTCTTACAGATGGGTGTCTCATCATTTGGTTTCTGCTCACATTTTGAGTGTTTCCTCAAGGGGACATCCTATACGGGAGAAAATGTAGGGAGGAAAAATCTAATAAATTCATGAGATTTTTGACTGATTTTCTTTTCATGTTCTATCTCAAAATATCTACTTCCAAAAATTTTATTGCACATTCCCAACTTGTCCTTTTGAATCACTTTTGAGAAATTTCTGCAATTTTGCAAGTCTTTGTATTTAATTACTTTAATATAAACCTGCTGTTTTTCCTATGATATTATAGTTTAAAGAAAAGGAGTATCCCTTCGCTTTTATTCAGAGTGGCATGTTATGTGAAAATCAGCCATATAAACTGTGAGATTAATGCACTGAGGGGCCTCTTTATACCTAGCAATATGTAAATGAAGGCACAATTTCCCCTTTAAAGGAGCCCCTTGGTTCCCCTTTTCAGGCTACACCCAACCACACAAAGTTTGTGCACTTTCCTCAATCCATTCCTATCCATTCCTTTCATTGGTTGCAGGGAGCAAAAAATGATCCCGTGGCTGAATTTGGTGCCCTTGTTAGTGCTCCTTCAAGGTAGTTTTTTCCCCTCTTTAAAGAATTTCTGTCCATATTCTCTTTTTGCATATAGAAGATTTCATTGAAACACTTTTGTTTTTAGGAGTTCGAGCTGAAGTCCAGTTAGTGGAGTCTGGAGGAGATGTAAGACGACCTGGGGAGTCCCTCCGTCTCTCCTGCCAAGCTTCTGGATTCACCTTCAGCAGCTATAGAATGGACTGGGTGAGACAGGCACCAGGGAAAGGACTGGAATGGGTGGCCAAAATACGTACAGGCTCATCTCCTTCCACTTACTATCCGGACAAAGTCAAGGGACGCTTCACCATCTCCAGGGATGATTCTCGATGCCAGCTGTATCTGCAAATGAACAGCCTCAAACTAGAGGATTCTGCAGTTTATTACTGTGCGAGACACACAGTGAGAGGAAGTGAATCGGATGCCAAGCAAAAACTATCCCCCCCCCCCTCTGAGTAGCTTTCTGAATTGAATCAGAAAGTCAAATTTGCATGTTTAAAGTGACAAATAGAATTTATATATCTGTATATAATATGGAACCTCAGATCTGATCTTTTGTTTGTTCAATTTAAAGATTTAATTTAAAGATGCTGGAAAAAATATATCAAGCAACGGAATTTGCAGAACTGCTAGAATGCAAAACAAAGTAATAGACCAAAAAGTCAACATTGGATTTGTCAAAAACAGATCATGCCAGACTAATCTTATTGCATTCTTTGATAATGTGACAAAATTAGTGGACCAGAGGAATGCCGCGTCGATATAGTTTTACTTGGACTTCAGTAAGGCTTTTGATAAGGTAGACCTATAACCTATACTAGATAAAGTAGAAGAATGTGGGTATAGACAGCATCACTCACCAGATGGGATTCGTTAACTGGCTGACCAACCGCACTCAAACGTGTTAGTCCTCAAATGGAACATGCATCTTCATGGAGGGAAGTAGTGCTAGTGGAGTACCCCAAGGCTCGGTTTTGGGGCCAGTACTCTTCAACAATCTTCATTCAATGATTTGGAAGTGGGAATAAATTGGGGAACTCATCAACATTATGCAGATGACACCAGCTGGCAGGAATAGCCAACACTCCAGAAGATAGGCTTAGATACAGAAGGATCTTGACCAAACTTGAACATTGGGCACTATCTAATAAAATGAAATTCAATGGTGAAAAGAGTAAGGTTCTACATTTAGGCAACAAAAAACGGAATGCACAGGTACAGTATAGAGTTGGGATTACCGTGTCCTCAGATAGTAGTAACTGTGAAAGGGATCTTGGAGTCCTAGTGGACAATCCATTTAAAATATGAGCCAGCAGTGTGCAGCAGCTGCCAAAAAAGCCAACACAGTTCTAGGCTGCATCAACTAGAGGGATATGAGATCAAGATCATCGTAGAAGTGTTAATACCACTTTATAATGCCTTGGTTAAGGCCCACACTTGGATACTGCATTCAGTTTCTGGTCGCCACGATGTAAAAAAGATGTGGAGACTCTAGAAAGAGTGCAGAGAGGAGCAACAAAGATGTTTGGGGACTGGAGACTAAAACTATGAAGAACGGTTGCAGGAACTAGGTTGTCTAGCTTAAGAGAAAGAAGAATAGGTGGAGAGACTTGATAGCAGTGTTCCAATATCTCAGGGGTTTGCCACACAAGAAGAGGGAGTCAAGCTATTCTCCAAGCACTGAGGACAGAACAAGAAGCAATGGGTGGAAAACTAATCAAGGAGAGAAGCAACTTAGAACTGAGGAGAAAACTTCCTGACAGTTAGAACAACTAATCAGTGGAAACAGCTTGCCTCCAGAAGTTGTGAATGCCCCAACAACTGGAAGTCTTTTAGAAGATGTTGGATAGCCATTTGTCTGGAACTGTATAGGGTTTCCTGCCTAGGAGGGGGTTGGACTAGAAGACCTCCAAGGTCCCTTCCAACTCTACTATTGTATTGTATTATAATTAATTAATTAAATTGTCAACAAGTACAAGGAAACAAGTATGAAAACACATGAAAAATCACACAATAAATTGATGTAAATAAACAAAACATAAACACTTATAAAGAGTACATATAAATGGGGACATTTAGGACAGGGATGGTAGTAGCCAGGTGGGCATATGCACATCCCCTTAGGGACCTCTTAATAAATGTGGACTCTTAATAAATGTGGAAAATTCCATGTGGTAGTCAATTTTAGGTAAAAGGTCTGTGGGTTTAGTAGGAACTAAAAACAGAACAGGTTCCGTTGTTTAAGAAGCCATTGTGTCAGCGTTCCAAAATATCATGCAGAATTAAATCATTTTCCAAGGCCAAAGTTATCCTTAAAGCTCCAATTTAATAAGCAGACATGTTGGACCTTTCTGCACACCAAAAACCCCACAAAAAACCCACATATTGAACCCCCTTAATCCCTAACCACACACACCCCCCCCAACCCCACCACATCCCCCATAATTTCATAACCCCCCACCAGACACCCTCATTCCCACCCCCCCCAATCCCCCCTTACCTTATACTCTTATCCCCTTCTCCCCCTTATCCAATTCAACACACCCTCCCATCCCCTCACCCCCCCCCACCACCCCAAAACATCCCCCACCCCCACCACCCACAATTCCCCC
>JAKRSK010000145.1:0-27500 GCA_029891615.1 Natrix natrix natrix
ATTAATCTCACAGGTTTCCTTGTAGTCTCCTTACATGGGGGACTTTCAGAAAATATTCCAGTCTTAATAAACGTGAAGACAGATTCTTTCCTTTTTTTAGCAGAAATGGCAGGTTAAAATTATTGTAATTAAAACAAAGGCTTGCAAAATTTCACCGCTTTTCCATGATTCAAAGGGAGAGGCATGGAACAGGCAATTACAATTTTTGGAAGGGCTTCACTGGAGAGAGAACATGAAGGAAAAGCCACATCTATATTCAGTAGAAGCTTTCCACATTTTCTCCCCTTACCATGGCCTTTTGAAAAGGACCCCAAACCCAAATGCTTCATGAGGTACAATTGGGATTATTATCTCCTGAGATGTGAATTTTTCCTGAGAGTTTTCAGGGAACCATTATGGAAATAATAATAAACTAATCATATGTCAGAAATGAGACAATATCTAATGACACTTTGTTTTATTCCCTACCCCATCGCCCACAGAGTGCAGAGGCCATGGAGTTTCATGTCACAACACTACCCACAAGTTTCCAAGTGAGGAGGGGAGGCATCTTCCTAATATTCCCTCATTATCTGTATGGCAGTTTGGATATTTAGAACGATTATGCTATAGTTTCATTTCCTCTTTTCTACCATGATAGCAATGGACTATTTTTAATTCTAGTTCGTTTCTAAAACCAGACCACGTTGTAAACAGTGATGTTAAAACAATTTTTTTCCACTTTTCATTTTCTTCAAACAAACTCTGTCTTTGGATTCCAAGAAGAAAATAGTCCAAAATTCTCTCTGCATTGAGATGAATCCTAATTCCCTGAACCATCGTTTTGGGCTAAAACAAGTTGAAGGGCTGCTCTGAAGAAAGGAAAGTTCTTCCATGGCCTCAGATTCCCTTTCCCTCACATTGTGTCTCTCCCACAGTAATGGACTGCCTTGACTTCAGCTTTGAGGCTGTTCATTTGCAGATACAGCTGGATTTGGACATTGTCCCTGGAGATGGGGAACTGTCCCTTCACTTTGTCTGAATAGTATGTGGTAGCAGATGAGGCTGAAGCTATTGCTGGCAGCAGTGACGTGCGGTGAGGTTTATGGTTGGTGAAGCACTGACCCAGTGGTGGGTTTCAACTTTTTTTTAGACTTGTGGAATTCCACAGCCAGGCATGCTCATTTCCGATTTAAAGCGACAGCATTTGCTTTTCTCCTTTGCGAAAGAATTTTCCTTCTTTCTTTTTCTTCTCCCTTCCCCTCCTTCCTCCCTCCCTCTCTCCCTCCCTCCCCCCTCTCTCAAACACACACACACACACACACACACACACACACACACACACACACGTTGGATTGGACTACACTTTCCCCCAGCCCTGGAAGGATCCAGCCGAGCTTCACTGATTACAGGATTGAAATGGCAATGTGGCTCTGCCTGCAATCAAACCCTAACCCTTCCCTCCAGCCTTTGCCCAAAGCCCTGCACCAGGAGGATGAAGTTTGAATTCCCTCACCTCCCTCCGACCCACACGTACCTTTTCCAGCTGTTTCAGAGAGGATTTCAACTCTGCTCTTGCCTTGGGTCCTCTGGAGAAGCCCCACCCAAATGAGCGCCCTCTACTATGAGGCAGGAGAACTGCGTGCCTCACCTACGTCAGGAATTTTAGGCTTTTAACCCTTGCTTAACTCTGCTCGAGTGATCATAAAACGCCTACAGTCAGACTAGATGAGGCATGCAGTTCTCCTGCCTCATAGTAGAGGGTGCTTTTTTAGAGGCTTTTTAAAACAGTTAAGCAGAGTCATCCATGATGAGGCAGCAACTAGCTCGGCCTGACCTCAGCTCTTTCCTTTTTCCTTTTACATTTTTTTTTCTTTTCATGTTGACAGTGGTGAGTCTGTGCCTCCCCTGCCTCCTCTGACTGCACGTCACTGGCTGGCAGCTATTCAAGTCCTTTCCCTGGAGCCTGTCTCACTCATCCCATGAGAGAGCTGCTGAAGGTGAATCCAGAGGCTTGGCAGGAGAGACGGAGGGACTCTCCAGGTCTTCTCACATCCCCTCCAGACTCCACCAGCTGGACTTGAGATTGGACGCCTAAAAAGAAAAGCATTTCAATGAAACCTTTATATACTAAAAGAGAATATGGAAGGACATTCTATAAAGAGGGGGGGGGGAAACAACCTTGAATGAACACTAATAGGGGCACCAAATTCAGCCATGGGATCTGTTGTGTCCAAAGCCAGCAAACATAAGGTGTCACTCAACACCCACCAAACGTCTGGATTGGTCAATACCAGTAACGCCTACATTTATACAGCCACTGTCAAACCGGCAACCACTGTCAAACCGGCAACCAATCAGAAGTAGGTTAGCTCCCTCTGGTGACGCTCATACTCAGAGCAATTTTTATTGCACATCACGTTCGGGCACAACAAGTCCACGAGTAAACTGGCAGTAATGCCTGCCGGAACCCATCCCTGTTGTGTATTTCTGTGTTTGTGTGTTCGTATGATAAAATGCAAAGGTGTGAAGTATCAAATCAAATCAAATCAAATTTTATTTGATTAGCC
The DNA here is from genome assembly GCA_029891615.1 of Natrix natrix natrix. NCBI lineage: Eukaryota > Metazoa > Chordata > Lepidosauria > Squamata > Natricidae > Natrix > Natrix natrix. Next base: position 2,550 of record JAKRSK010000145.1, read on the forward strand.
GCAACCCTCTCCCGAAGGACTCGGGGCGGCGTACAATCAAAAGGATAAAATACACATAGGACACACATACATACGATACATAAGTATCTTTATAGTTTGTAGAAATTTCCTCTGGATACAAAAATTTAGTAAAACTTCTGTTTAGCCTGAAAGGAGAAATCAAGAGGATCTTTTAAAGGGAAAATTTTGCCTTCATTTACATATTGCTTCAGATAAAAGAGCCCCTCAGTGCATTAATCTCACAAGTTTCCTTGTCATTACGGGGGGGGGGGGGGGGGATTTTAACAAAATAGTCCGGTCTTCATAACAGTGAAGGCAAACTATTTCTTTCTTTTCTCTTACTGTAAATTCAAAGCAGAAATGGCATGTTTATATTAGAGTAATTAAAATAAAGACTTGCAAAATTTCACTACTTCTCCAATGTGATTCCAAGGGAAGGTAAGGAACATGCAATTATAATTTTTGGAAGGGCTACTCTGGGTAGTAAGTGGAAGGATACGATCCTGCATTTATGCAGGCCACCCATTCCAGTCCTTTCCCTGGAGCCTGTCTCACCCAGTACATCCAATAGCTGCTGAAGGTGAATCCAGAGGCTTGGCAGGAGAAAGGGAGGCACTCTCCAGGTTTTCTCACATCCCCTCAAGACTCCACCAGCTGGACTTGAGATCGGTCTCCTAATACCAAAAACGTTTCAATGAAAACTTCTATATACAAAAAGAAAAAAAAAATGAAGGTAATACTTTAAAGAGGGGGAAAATACCTTGAAGGAGCACTAACAAGGCCACTTTATTCAGCCACGGGATCATTTTTGCTCCCTGCAATGAATCGAGGGAATCAATAGCACAGAAATCACACAAACTTTATGTGGGTGGGTGTAGCCTGAAAAAGGAAACCATGCAGCTCCTTTAAAGGGAACAATAGGCCCTGATTTACATATTTTTGGGGGATAAAATAGCCTCTGAGTTCATTCCCTTAGAGCCGTTTTTGGACAGAACTTACATGTGTGATACTCACATAATTTTTGAATCCTAAGAAAACTCATCTCGGATATTCTTTGTTCTTGCTTCTCTGTGACTGAAAGGAGAAAGCGAAAATTTATATTATGGTAGGTATAATAAAATCTTGAATGATTCCACAACTTCTGACAAGGTATCAATGCACTAGAGAATTGATTCTCCTTACTACATCTGATTTGGGAGATCAGCTACACAGTTCCTTCTTGCAATGCAATGCAATGTAATGCAATGCAATGCAATGCAATGCAATACAATACAATGCAATGCAATGCAATGCAATGCAATGCAATGCAATGCAATGCAATGCAATACAATACAATAGCAGTGTTGGAAGGGACCTTTGAGGTCTTCTAGTCCAACCCCCTGCCTTGACCGGAAACCCTATAGCATTTCAGACAAATGACTAACCAACATCTTCTTAAAGACTTCCAATGTTGGGGCATTCACAACTTCTGGAGGCAACTTCTGTTCCAATGATTAATTGTTCTAACTGTCAGGAAATTTCTCCTCTGTTCTAAGTTGCTTCTCTCCTTGATTAATGGGTGTTTCCACCCAATGCTTCTTGTTCTACCCTCAGGTGCCTTGGAAAATAACTTTACTCCCTCTTCTTTGTGGCAACCCCTGAGATATTGGAACACTGCTATCATGTCTCCCCTAGTCCTTCTTTCTATTAAACTAGACATACCCAGTTCCTGCAACCGTTCTTCATATGTTTTAGTCTCCAGTCCCCTAATCATCTTTGTTGCTCTTCTCTGCACTCTTTCTAGAGTCTCCATATCTTTTCTACATCGTGGTGACCAAAACTGAATGCAGTATTCCAAGTGTGGCCTTACCGAGGCCTTATAAAGTAGTATTAACACTTCATGTGATCTTGATTCTATCCCTCTGTTGATGCAGCCTACAACTGTATTGGCTTTTTTGGCAGCTGCTGCACACTGCTGGCTTATATTTAAATGGTTGTCCACTAGGACTCCAAAATCCCTTTCACAGCTACTACAGTTGAGCAAGGTACCACCTATACTGTACCTGTGCATTTAGTTTTTGTTGCCTAAAGTAGAACCTTACTCTTTTCACCATTGAATTTCATTTTATTAGATAGTGCCCAATGTTTAAGTTTGTCAAGATCCTTCTGTATCTTTAGCCTATTCCTGCTAGCTTGGTGTCATCTGCAAATTTGATGAGTTCCCCATTTATTCTCTCGTCCAAATCATTGATGAAGATGTTGAAGAGTACTGGGCCCAAAACAGAGCCTTGGGGTACCCCACTGCATACTTCCCTCCATGAAGATGCAGTTCCATTGAGGACTACACATTGAGTCCGGTTGGTCAGCCAGTTACAAATCCATCTGGTGGTGATGCTGTCTAACTCACATTCTTCTACTTTATCTAGTAGTAGGTTATGCTTTACCTTATCAAATGCCTTACTGAAGTCCAAGTAAACTATATCGACAGCATTCCTCTGGTCCACCAATTTTGACACATTATCAAAGAATGCAATAAGATTAGTCTGGCATGATCTGTTTTTGACAAACCCATGTTGGCTTTTGGCTATTACTTTATTTGCTTCTAGGTGTTCACTAATTTGTTGCTTGATTATTTTTTCCAGAATCTTTCCTGGTATTGAGGTCAGGCTGATAGGTCTAAAGTTTCCTGGATCTAATTTTTTCCCTTTTTTGAAGATGGGAACCACATCAGCTCTTTTCCAGTCCTCTGGTAATTCCCCGATGCTACAGGATCTCTGAAAGATATAGTTCAGCAGTTTTGAGATCTCGTTTGCTAGTTCCTTCAGAACCATGGGATGTAATCCATCCGGTCCTGGTGATTTGAACTCGTCTAGGGTAGACAGGTGCTTACTTACCATTTTCTTCCCTATTTCAACTTGTGTTCCTAATCTGATTTTTGTGGTGCTGTTTTTGATAGGTTCGACTGTTTTATCCCTTTGTGTAAAGACAGATGCAAAACATGAGTTAAATAGTTCTGCTTTCTCCCTGTTGCTTGTCACCTTCTTGCCACTTTCTCCCAGCAATGGACCAATTGTTTCCTTTACTTTTTTCTTATTTTTAACATGTTGGAAGAAGCTTTTTTTGTTATTTTTTTACTTTTGTGGCAAGCCTTTCTTCATTGAGAGCCTTAGCTTTCCTCACTTCATCTTTACATGCTCAGGCTATTTGCTGATATTCTGCCTTAGTTATGTCTCCCTCTTTTCACTTTTTATACTTATCTTTTTTTTTTTTTTGTCTTTCAATTTGTCACAGAGTTCTTTATGCAACCATGCTGGTTTCTTTTGGGAGCTGTTATTTTTCTTCTTCATTGGTATTGTGCTAGACTGGGCTTTTGTAATCTCAACATCTTGACCAATGTTGTCACTGGATCAATGAGGGGACAGAGCTTCAGGATTGATGGCATTGAATATATTTTTTATACGGAAGAAATATAAATGGTTGATATTACTCTGTGCAGTGAGGATAGCATGAATATTTCCCTGGTGGCACAGTGGTTAGAGTGAAGCATTGCAAGCAATCTCTGCCCAGTGCCAGGAGTTTGATCCTGACAGGTTAGAGGTTGACACAGCCTTCCATCCTTCTGAGGTTGGTGAAATGAAGACCAGATTGTTGGAGGCAATATGCTGAAACTGAAGTGTAAAGAATAATAGAGCAAGACATAACTGTCATTCCTTTTGTTACTGTCTCATCATTTACCAAAACTTATTGTGTAACAGTTTTATACCTGTTTTCTAGGATAATCATTCCACCCCATCTCTTGTTCCACCCCAATGTTTTGTTTCCATTGGGTGAGTGTGGATTTCATTAGGATTAGACAGGATGTCACTGTAGCATGTTGTAGCTCCTTGTCAGTTACTTTTCTTTATTTCTTAAAACTCTATTCCTCTTTTCCTAATATATCAGATGCTCTCTGAAGTGGCAAAATAGAATTCCTTGCAATAAATTTGAGATTACGGGCAAGTCCTTACGATAGTCAAGACAGAGATTTTCAATTATTAGTACAGAGGGAAACGGGGAAGGGTTGCTTTTCGGGAAATCTTTTCGTACATTTCAATATGGACACTGTGGGGGCTGATTCTCCTAAGTCAAAAAGTATAGCTGCACAAAATGAGACCATTGGATTTGCATTTTCACTTTAATTTCCCTGTTAAACAAGACAGTGGAGGCTTTCAAGTCTTTTTCACTCCCCAATGTTTATGAAGGAGTAATCCAAGACAGCACATCCATTTGTTTGATATGAAATTGTAGCAAGAGCAACAGCAATAATAAAGGATAATCATTTTTGCTCTTGTTCAACACCAATGTTTTCTCTTCATTCAATAAGTGTCAATTGCACTAGGATTAGATAGGAAGCTACTTTTTACAAACTACCTTACCCATTTTGTTCCACAGCCTAGAGATTTCCTTCTTCTCACCTATCAAAATATTATTCACCTTCTACACGGCTCCTTTGAAGATCCGATCTAAGAATCCAAATTGTATACGGAGGAGTACCTTCTGCTTCTCACTTTAAATGCCCAAATTTGACTTTCTGAATCAAATTCGAACGTTGCTCAGAGGAAGAGATGGTTTTCGCTTAGCATCCGATTCACTTCCTCTCACTGTGTATCTCGCACAGTAATAGACAGCTGTGTCCTCTAGTTTGAGGCTGTTCATTTGCAGATAGAGCTGGCTGCGGGAATCATCCCTGGAGATGGTGAAACGTCCCTTGACTTTGTCTGAGTAGAGCATTGGAGTTGAGGATGTACCTATGTAGGCCACCCATTCCAGTCCTTTCCCTGGAGCCTGTCTCACCCAGACCATGGCATAGCCGCTGAAGGTGAATCCAGAGGCTTGGCAGGAGAGACGAAGGGACTCTCCGGGTCTTCTCACATCTCCTCCAGACTCCACCAACTGGACTTGAGACTGGACTCCTAAAAACAAAAGTGCTTCAATGAAATATTTTATATATAAAAAGTAAAAAATGAATTTAATTCTTTAAAGAGGGGAAAAAATACCTTGAAGGAGCACTAACAAGGACAACAAATTCAGCCATGGGATCATTTTGGCTCCCTTTAATGAATGGAGGGAATTGAGAGGAAAGAATTCGAGAAAGTGCACAAACTTTGTGTGGGTGAGTATAGCCTGAAAGGAGAAATGAAGGGGATCCTTTAAAGGAGAAATTTTGCCTTCATTTACATATCACTTCTGATAAAAGGGCTCCTCTGTGCATTAATCTCACAGTTTTCCTTGTCGTTACAGGGGGAGGGGGGAATTTTAACAAAATATTCCAGTCTTCATAACAGTGAAGGCAAACTATTTCTTTCTTTTCTCTTATTGTAAATTCAAAGCAGAAATGGCATGTTTATATTAGAGTAATTAAAATAAAGACTTGCAAAATTCCACCACTTCTCCAAAGTCATTCAAAGGGAGAAGTAAGGAACATGCAATTATAATTTTTGGAAGGGCTACTCTGGAGACAGAACACGAAGGAAAAGTCACATCTATATTCAGTTTTCAATGAACCAATATGGAATTAAAAATAAACTAATCATATCTCAGAAATGAGACAATATATAATGACACTTGTTTTATTCCCTCCCCATCCCCCACAGAGTGCAGAGGCCATAGAGTTTCATGTGACAACACTGCCCCCCAGTGTCCACACTGAGGAGGGGAGGAATCTTCCTAATGTTTCCTCAATATCTATGTGGCAGTTTGGCTATTTAGAAAGATTATGCTATAGTTTCATTTCCTCTTTTCTACCATGATAGTAATGGACTACTTTTAATTCCAGTTTGTTTCTAAAACCAGACCAAGTTGTAAACAAACTATTTTTTTCCACTTTTCATTTTCTTCAAACTCTCTCATTGGATTCCCAGAACAAAATAGTCCAAAATTCTCTCTAGATTGCGATGAATCCCAATTCACTAATCCATCAATTATGGGTGAAAAATATAATATTAAGTAAGCAGCTTAGAGATTTCTGTAAGCATCATAGAGCAATGTATATAATTGCCATTCCTATTGTTACTGCTGCTTCATTGACCGAAATTCATTGTGTACCACTTTTCTACTTGTTTTCTAGAATAATCGTTCCACCCCATTTCTTGTTCAATCCCAATGCTTTGTTTCCATTGGGTGAGTGTGGATTTCATTAGGATCACACAGGAAATCAGTACAGCATCATAATTGTAGCTCCTTGTCAGTCACTTTTCTTTCTTTTTTTCTTCAAACTCTGTTCTTCTTTTCCTAATATATCAGATGCTCTCTTCATTCTCATAATAGAATCCTTTGCAACAAATTTGAGATTACGAGCAAGTCCTTATGATCAGCAAGGCAGACATGTTCAATTATTGGTACAGAGGAAAACGGGAAGTGTTGTTTTTCGGTAAATATTTATATGTTTGTTTGTTTGTTTATCAACAAGTACAAGGAACCAAGTATGAAAACACATGAAAAAATGGCACAAATAAATGCCTATAAATAAGCTAAACATAGCCATAAACACGTCAAAAAGAGTACATAAATATGGGACAGTAGGACAGAGACGGTAGGCACACTGGTGCGTTTATGCACACCCCCTTAGGGACCTCTTAAGAAACGAGTAAGATCCATAGTATACAGCTTAAGGTAAAAGGTCTGGGGGTTAGAGAAACTAACACCAGGATCAGGTAGGGTGTTCCACACATTTACTACTCTATTGCTTAAATTGTTTTTCCTGCAATAAATTTTAGAACGGCTTACATTTAGTTTGTATCTATTGATAGCTTTCAAGCTATTTAGCTCTCATCAGCTAGCCATACCCTTACTGGGATTCGAACCTGGGCTGTATTACATATTAGGCAGATGTATTAGCCACTAAGCCACAGGCTCTCCTCCTTATCAGCTGGGCCAGGGAAATAGGTATGTATTTATGTTACAACCCCTGGTATGCCCAAATATGGGAGGGAGCTCACTACTCCCCCTTTCTGTCCTTCGGTTCATTACAGAAAGCCATCCAGGCAGAAAACCATATTTTTTATTTTTAATGTTGCCTTTGCTATGTTTGTGTTGTATTTGTGCTGATCAATAAATAAAGGGAGACTAGTATAGATGTATAGGCAAATGTATTAGCCACTAAGCCACAGGTTCTCCTCCTTATCAGCCTAATATGTAATACAGCCCAGGTTCGAATCCCAGTAAGGGTATGGCTAGCTGATGAGAGCTAAATAGCTTGAAATTTGATTTTCTGATTCAATTTGGAAAACTGCTCAGAAGATAAAACAGTTTTTGATTGGCATCAGATTCACTTCCTCTCACTATGCTCCTCGCACAGTAATAGACTCCTGTGTCCTCCAGTTTGAGGCTGTTCATTTGCAGATGCAGCTGGCTGCGAGAATCATCTCTGGAGATGGTGAAGCGTCCCTTGACTTTGCCTGAGTAGTGAATTGGAGTTGAGGCTGTACTTATGAAGGCCACCCATTCGAGGCCTTTCCCTGGAGCCTGTCTCACCCAAGCCATCTCATAGCTGCTGAAGGTGAATCCAGAGGCTTGGCAGGAGAGATGGAGGGACTCCCCAGGTCTTCTCACATCCCCTCCAGACTCCACCAACTGGACTTGAGATTGGACTCCTAAAAACAAAAGTTTTTTCAATGAAATCTTCTATATACAAAAAGAAAAAATGAAGTTAATTCTTTAAAGAGGGGAAAAGATACCTTGAAGGAGCACTAACAAGGACACCCAATTCAGCCATGGGATCATTTTGGCTCCCTGTAATGAATGGAGGGGATTGAGAGGAAAGGATTCAGGGAAGTTCATAAACTTTGTCTGGGTGGGTGTAGCCTGAAAAGAGAAATCAATTGGATCCTTTAAAGGGGAAATTTTGCCTTCATTTAAATATCGCTTCAGATAAAAGAGCCCCTCGGGGCATTAATCTCACAGGTTTCCTTTTAGTCTCCTTACATGGGGATCTTTCAGAAAATATTCCAGTCTTAATAAACGTGAAGACAGATTCTTTCTGTTTTGAGCAGAAATGGCAGGTTAAAATTATTGTAATTAAAACATCATCTTGTTTTTCATTTCTGCTCAAGTGCACAGCAATTTTTTATTGCACATCAAGGGTGTGTACAAGACCCCGAGTAAACTGGCAGTAATGCCTGCCGGAACCCATCCCTGTTGTGTATTTGTGTGTGTGTGTGTGTTTGTGTTTCTCTCTGTGTGTGTGTATGATAAAATGCAAAGGTGTGAAGTTTATAGTTTGTAGACACTGCCTCTGGATACAAACACCAATGATGCATCATTTTATCCAAAATTTTGAGCTTCACGGTGAGGATTATAACCTCCTGATATGTGAAATACTCTTGAGATATTTCAGTGAACGATTGTGGAAACTAATAAAAAAATGTCTCAGAAATGAGACAATATTTATTTATTTATTTATTTGATTTGATTTCTAGACCGCCCCCTCTCCCCAAAGGGACTCGGGGCGGTGTACAGGTACCAAATTAAAAACCATACAAATAATAATAAATATAATTAAAATCGAATTAAACTTTAAACCCCTGTACAAGTTTATAAAAATTAAAAACTTAGCCTAATATCTAATGACACTTGTTTTATTCCCCAGCCCATCCCCCACTGAGTGAAGAAGCCATGGTGTTTCATGTGACAACACTGCCCCCTAGTGTCGAAAGTGAGGAGGGGAGTCATCTTCCTAATGTTTCCTCAATATCTATATGGCACTTTGGATATTTAGAACGATTATTCTATAGTTTCATTTCCTCTTTTCTACCATGATAGTAAAGGACTATTTTTAATTCCAGTTTGTTTCTAAAACCAGACCACCTTGTAAACAGTGATGTTAAAACAAACTTTTTTTTCCGCTTTTCATTTTCTTCAAACAAACTCCCTCATTGGATTCCCAGAACAAAATAGTTCAAAATTATCTCTGGATTGAGATGAATCCTAATTCACTAATCCATCGTTTTGGGCTAAAGCAAGTTGAAAGGCTGCTCTGAAGGAAGGAACGTTCTTCCATGACTTCAGATTTCCTTCCCTCACTTTGTGTCTCTTGCACAGTAATGGACTGCCTCATCTTCAGCTTTGAGGCTGTTCATTTGCAGATGCAGCTTTTTTTTTTTAGCATCCTCCCTGGAGATGATGAAGGGCCCCTTCACTTTGTCTGAGTAGTATGTGGTAGCAGATGAGATTGAAGCTTTTGCTGCCACCCATTCCTGTCCTTTCCCTGGATCATGTTTCATCCAGCTCATTCTATAGCTCTTAATGGTGAATCCAGAGGCTTGGCAGGAGAGACGGAGAGACTCCCCAGGTCTTCTCACATCTCCTCCAGACTCCACCAACTGGATTTGAGATTGAACTCCTAAAAACAAAAGATTTTCAATGAAGCCTTCTATATACAAAAAAAAAAAAAAACAGAATATAGAAGGAAATTCTTTAAAGAGGGGGAAAAAAACTACCTTGAATGAACACTAACAAGGGTACCCAATTCAGCCATGGGATTATATTCGCTCCTTGTAACAAATGGAGGGAAAAAAATTAGGAACCTCACAAACTCACGAACAATTAATCAGTGGAACAGCTTACCTCCAGAAGTTGTGAATGCCCCAACACTGGAAGTCTTTAAGAAGATGTTGGATAGCCATTTGTCTGAAATGGTATAGGGTTTCCTGCCTAGGCAGGGGGTTGGACTAGAAGACCTCCAAGGTCCCTTCCAACTCTACTATTGTATTGTATTATTGTATTGTATTGCATTGTATTGTATTGTATTGTATTGAATTGTATTGTATTTTTTTAAAAAAACTTTGTGTTGGAGGGTAGAGCCTGAAAAGTGAAATAGCTTCTTTAAAGAGAAATCATGTTCTGATTTACAAATTGATCGGGATAAAAGAGCCCCTCAGTCCATTCACTTAGAGATTTTTCAGACAGAACTTACACATGTGATTTTCAAATCATTTTGCTGTTAAGCAAGATAGTTGATGGATGGCTCCAAGTCTTATTTACTCTCCGAAGGTTATTAGGGAGTAAGTAAGGTCAGCCCATCCATTTTCTTTGATGTGAAATTTGCGGCAGGAGTAATCAAGGGACTATATCAAGGCAGGAAGACAGCCCAAAATATGGAGTCTCAGAGGGATTCTGGGAGAGGAGTTTTTCAGTAACCAAGGTTTACATCCCTTGGCTCTTTTACTGCGTTAAATTGTTTGCTAGCCTGAACTGACAGGCTCAATCCTCACTGCTTCTACAAAAATCAGATCTGAGATTCCACGACATGTCAGGGAGATTTATCTTCAACTTCTAAGTTCAAATACACAACTTCCTTTGACTGAATAACTTTGGAGAGCTGCTGAGAGGAAGAGAAGGTTTTTGCTTGGCATCCGATTCACTTCCTCTCACTGTGTCTCTTGCACAATAATAAACTGCAGAATCCTCCAGTTTGAGGCTGTTCATTTGCAGATACAGCTGGCTGCGGGAATCATCCCTGGAGATTGTGAAGCGTCCCTTGACTTTGTCTGGGTAGTAAGTGGAAGGAGATGAGCCTGTACTTATGCTGGCCACCCATTCCAGGCCTTTCCCTGGAGCCTGTCTCACCCAGTCCATGTAATAGCTGCTGAAGGTGAATCCAGAGGCTTGGCAGGAGAGACGGAGGGACTCCCCAGGTCTCCTCACATCCCCTCCAGACTCCACCAACTGGACCTCAGATCGGACACCTAAGAAGAAAAATGTTTCAATCAAACCTTTTATATACAAAAAGAAAAAAATGAAGTTAATTCTTTAAAGAGGGTCAAAAATACCTTGAAGGAGCACAAACAAGGACACCCAATTCAGCCATGGGATCATTTTTGCTCCCTGTAATGAATGGAGGGAATTGAGAGGAAGAATTCAGGAAAGTGCACAAACTTTGTGTGGGTGGGTGTAGCCTGAAAAGAGAAATCAAGTGGCTCCTTTAAAGGGGAAATTTTGCCTTCATTTACATAGTTCTTCAGATAAAAGAACCACTCAGTGCATTAATGTCACAGTTTTCCTTGTGGGGGACTTTGACAAAATATTCCAGTCTTAATAAATGTGAAGTCAGACTCTTTCTCTTTTTAAATGGTAAATCCATAGCAGGTTTATATTAGAGTAATTAAAACAAAGACTTGCACAATTTCACCGCTTCTTCAAAGTGATTCCAAGGGAGAGGCAAGGAACATGCAATTATCATTTTTGAAAAGGCTACGCTGGAGACAGAAGACAATACAATACAATACAATAGTAGAGTTGGAAGGGACCTTGGAGGTCTTCTAGTCCAACCCCCTGCCTAGGCAGGAAACCCTATACCATTCCAGACAAATGGCTATCCAACATCTTCTTAAAGACTTCCAGTGTTGGGGCATTCACAACTTCTGGAGGCAAGCTGTTCCACTGATTAATTGTTCTAACTGTCAGGAAGTTTCTCCTCAGTTCTAAGTTGCTTCTCTCCTTGATTAGTTTCCACGCATTGCTTCTTGTTCTACCCTCAGGTGCCTTGGAGAATAGTTTGACACCCTCTTCTTTGTGGCAACCCCTGAGATATTGGAACACTGCTATCATGTCTTCCCTAGTCCTTCTTTCTCTTAAGCTAAACATACCCAGTTCCTGCAACCGTTCTTCCTATGTTTTAGCCTCCAGTCCCCTAATCCTCTTTGTTGCTCTTCTCTGCACTCTTTCTAGAGTCTCCGCATCTTTTTTTACATTGTGGCGACCAGAACTGAATGCAGTATTCCAAGTGTGGCCTCACCAAGGCATTATATAGACGAAGGGAAGCACCCCTGTATATCCACTAAAACCTTTCCACATTTTCTGCCCTTCCCGTGGCTCTTTGAAAAGAACCCCCAAACCCGAATGTTTGTTGAGGCACAATTGGTAAGTCCGAGTTGGAATGAGAGAGAAGATAGCGGAGAAGATATTTATCTACTCTATATTAATTATTTCTACAAATAAAGATCTTTGTACTCTACAAGGAATTTAGTTTCCTCTATGTTTCGCAAAGCACATCGGATGCTAAGTCAGAGATGACTTATGGTACTCTCTCTCTGGTGAGTGCCGTTTATATACTGCTTGTTTGGGCTTGCTACTTTTTGGTGTTTTGATCAGTGATTTGTTGCCCAGATTTAATTCACCAAGATGGATAAAATTTGAAATAATAGTAGTACAGATTGACATCTAGCCCAAAACATGCCTAACGTCACAACTGTGGGGGGGAAAGTCTGGTTCATCAATATTGCAATTCCCGGTGATGCACAAATTGAGGAGAAATAGGGACCTTGTAAGTCATCTTGTCCAAGCCCCCCCAAGCAGGAAACCCTAAAGCATTTCTGACAGATGGCAGTCCAGTCTCTTATAGTGTGGTAAGACAATGGGATGCAGTATTCTAGGTGTGGTCTTACTAAGGCTTTATGGAGAGGTATTATTACCTCACGGGATCTTGATTGCATTCCTCCGTTATTGCAATTTAGAGTTGTGTTGGCTTTTTTGGCTGCTGCCATGCAATGTTGGCTCATATTGAATTGTCAATTCAGACATGGCTTCACAAAGAGGAATATATACACTCAGTGTGTGTTTGTGTGTGTGTTTGTGTGTGTTTGTGTATGATGAAATGTCCCTTCGTGTAGTTTTCTTTTTCAGCAAAGGTTTGAAGCACCTCTATAGATTCCAGAAACTCTGTTAATGCAATTTAGGATTGCATTGGCTTTTTTTTTGGCTGCCACCACAGATTGTTGTCTCATATTTAATTTTCAACTCACACATGTCTTCACAATGAGGAATAAATACTTGTGGTGTGTGTGTGTGTCATTGGTGGGTTCCTACCACTGGTTTTGACCAGTTCAGCCAAACTGGTAGTGGTTTGGTGGCCATAAGTTCAGCCATCTTTTTTTTGTTTTTTGTTTTTTTGCTTCTCTGCATGTGCAGAACAATTTTTAATGCACAGTGCATATCAATGCCTGCTAGAAGCCAGTTCCGGTTCCGGCGGCTGACGGCGACGGGCAACTCGCTCCCCGGTGGGCTTCCCCACTCCTTGGGGGGCACAGGACGCCCCGAAGAGGCGTCCTGCCGGAGGAGTGGCATCACGGGAGATCCCTGCATCGGCGGCGGCTGGTGGGGGGCCCCCTGCCTCGCTCTAGGCACCGGGGAGCAGTATCGGAGGGCGCGTAAAGCGTCTTCGCAACAGGCTGATCGGAGAATGAAAAAGCAGAAGGAAGCAGCGGTGGTGTGGTGAGGCGCTACCCCCCTTCACTCCCTTTCTTGATTTGAAGAACTTTTCAGCACTTTAAAACTTTTACTTTTGGCTAACTTTGGAGGCGTGGCTGGAGGGAGGGGGATTTCCACCCCCCCCTCGCACAAGCGGCTTGGAACAATTCTGCTCTCAGCCCCAGGGGAAGGAGGAGGGGGGAGAGCCAACCAATGATGCCACACCCTTGCTTAAAGTGACTTTCATTGAACCCAGCTCCATAATTTACTGATGCTCTGAGGACTTTGGGAACTTTGAAAACTTTGTTATGCCTCTGAGCCCGAAGCTGGCAGGGCAAGATGGCACACTTCCGTTGTCTTCATGAACTGTGAAACCTGACTCCACCTTTAAAAATTCCGGCTTCCAGTCTTTGTCCCTGTGCTACCCAGAAGAATCTCTTGTGGATTGTTACTCTTTGAACTCTCTGGGGTGGAAAATTTTACTCTATTGCCAGGCTGACTAGAGAAACTCTCTCCTGCTTGGACCTTCTGCCTCCTGGACTCATCTGGCTGCTCTGCTGCTCCAGCTGTCCATTCTCTACACTGACTGAACTCTTTATTCTATAAACAATGCCTCCTAAAAGACCACCCCCTGGAAAGCCTGGCTTTGCTACCTCTGCCCCGACATCAGCAACATCCAGTCCTGCTACACAATCAAAGATTACAGACCTGATGCAACCTAAAAGTACAGAGATGGATTTGCAACAAATGCTCCAGCAACTCTTACAGGGACAAGAGGAAATCAAGTAACAATTAGTGGAAATGAAAGAAGAAATTAAAGAGAACCAAGCCCAAATTTATAAGAACTCACAGAGACTGGACCTTGTGGAGGGTGGGGTGGCGGAGATGGGGGGGGTAGAGGCGGTGCAGAAGGGAAACAAAGAACTTGATACCCAACAAATGAAAACAGAATTTGAGAGAATGTCCTTTTATCTTAGATTTCAAAAGCAGATGATGAAAACATAAGGGACATCATGATAAACATCTTGGCTGAATATATACACAAAGAAAAACAACAGATGGAATGGGAGATAGATCTGGTTTATAGAGTGAATTCAGCCTATGCCAGAACACACAATGTACCCAGGGAGGTACATATTAAATTTCTTAGAAAAAGCACAAGAGACGAAATACTGGGTGTACAAAGGGGGCAAGCCCTACATACCATGATAGGGAAATAACTATCTTGAAGCAGATCCCCAAGAAAATTAGGGAAAAAAGGAAAAATTATTCGCAATTAGCGAATAAATTATACCAGAAGGGGGTGTGGTTTAGATGGTTGATGCCTGAAGGTATGTTGATATTCTGGGAGGAGACAAGAATTAGAATTAACACACCCATAGAGGCACAGGCCTTTATGGAAAAAAACAAAATACACCTAGAAAAAACAGAAGATCCTACAACGGATATACAGGACACGGGAGGGGCCGGAGCTCTGCCAGCGGGGGGAGAAGGGGCAATACCAAGAAAGCTCAGATCACAAAAATGAACTAGAAAATCTCATTGATATAAATTGACCGAAAGTAGTGGATCATATATTACTATGTACTAAATTGATTGAAAGTACTAATAGAACTAAAATGCTGATTATATATGACTATGTATTAATGATTTATACTCAGATGTATACTATGAGTTTGGAGGGAGGGGGCGTCTACCACACTTTGCAACTGCCAAAATTTGTACACCTTTCCACTACCCTCTTCCTTGTAAATTTTAAAAAAAACCAATAAAACTTTGTTTAAAAAAAAATGCCTGCTAGAAGCCACGTCTGGGGTGTGTGTGATAACATGTCCCTTGGTGTAGTTTTCATTTTCAGCAAAAGTCTGAAGTACCTGTGCTGAAAACCTCCCTTCCCAAATACCATGTCATCCCCCCTCCCCATTTCAATGGCAGCCGAAAGCAAGCAGCAAAGCAGAGGCTGACAGATGGTGATCAGTCCAATTGACTGACGTTGGCTCTGAGGCATGGTGAAAGCTGTTTTGAAAAACCATGTTTTTTGGTATAGTTTTAGATCCAGTTCCTTTCACTGTGTATCTCACACAATAATAGACTGCCGTGTCTTCAGCTGTGAGGCTGTTCATTTGAAGATGCAGCTGGCTTTTGGCATTGTCCTTGGAGATGGTGAAGCGACCCTTCACATTTTCTGAGTAGTAAATGGAAGGAGGCGAGCCTACATCCATTGCGGCCACCCATTCCAGTCCTTTCCCTGGATCTTGTCTCACCCAGTGCATCCAGAAGCTGCTGATGGTGAATCCAGAGGCTTGGCAGGAGAGACGGAGGGACTCCCCAGGTCTTCTCACATCCCCTCCAGATTCCACCAGCTGGACTTGAGATTGGACTCCTAAAGACAAAAGAGTTTCAATGTAATCTTCTATATACATAACGAGAAAATGGAAATAAATTCTTTAAAGAGGGAAAATTACCCCGAAGGAGCACTAGCCAGGGCACCAAATTCAGCCAAGAAATCATTTCCCCTCTCTTAAATGAATGGAGGGAATTGATAGAAAATGATTCAGGAATGTGCCCAAACTTTGGGTGGGTGGGTGTAGCCTGAAAGCGGCAATCATACAGCTTCTTTAAAGGGGAAATTGAGCCCTGGTTTTACATATTGATTGGGATAAAAGATATGTTTTGGACAGACTTGTCTGATTTCCAAATAAGTTTTGAGTGCTAAAAAAACTCATGCCGGATATGCTTGGTTCTTGTTTTCCTCTGAGTACAGAGGAGAAAGGGAAGATTTATTTTAGAGTAAGTAAAATAAAATCTCAAAACTGAGTCAGTGTACTAGAGAATTTATTCCCCTAACTACTTTGGAGGTAGGATATTTCCTGACCCATATTTATCTTCCTTGGCTCAATCCAAATGGAAAAGGGGAAGAATTTGATTTGAGTAAAGATAAATATTGCAGTATGGACATTGTGAGGCTGATTTTCCTAAGTCACATATGAAAAACTATAGGTGCACAAAATGAGACCACTAGGTTTGTTTTCTTTCACTGTAATCTATACTGTCCCTGTGCATTCTGTTTTTGTTGCCTAAATGTAGAACCTTACTCTTTCCATCATTGAATTTCATTTCATTAGATAATGCCCAATGTTCAAGTTTGTCAAGATCCTTCTGTATCTTAAGCCTATCTTCTGGAGTGTTGGCTATTCCTGCCAGCTTGGTGTCATCTGCAAATTTGATGAGTTCCCAATTTATTCCTCATCCAAATCATTGATGAAGATGTTGAAGAGTACTGGGTCAAAGGTTCTCCTAATTTTTAGGTGGTAGTAAGAGTAACGAACAAGCAGTGACAATATGACAGGAATACAATCCAAAATATATAGACCCACAAGGCTTCATGGGAGGAGAGATTTGCAATTGCCAATATCTAAAAGTCCAAACATTGTCCAACTGAGGGAAGGAAGCTTCATGCATCAAGGGATTTTAAATAGATTCATGTAGAACAAAAGAGTCTCAGGTTTAAACACACTGAGTATAAATTAATGTATAAATTAATGGAGAAGGAATGGAAAATGCATAACTTGAAGAAAAAATGAGACAGTTGAAATTTGACAGTATTGAAAGCAAAATTTTTGGAAGGGCTACTCTGGAGACAGAACATGAAGGAAAAATCAGATCCATATTCAGTTTTCAGTGAACCATTATGGAATTTAAAATAAACTAATCATATCTCAGAAATGAGACAATATATAATGACACTTGTTTTATTCCCTAACCCATCCTCCACAGAGTCGAGAGGCCATAGAGCTTCTTGTGACAACACTGCCCCCCAGTGTCCACACTGAGGAGGTGAGGCATCTTCCTAATATTTCCTCAATATCTATGTGGCACTTTGGATATTTAGAAAGATTATGCTATAGTTTCATTTCCTGTTTTCTACCATGATAGTAATGGACTCATTTTAATTCCAGTTTGTTTCTAAAACCAGACCAAGTTGTAAACAAACTATTTTTTTTACACTTTTCATTTTCTTCAAACTCTCTCATTGAATTTCCAGAAGAAAATAGTCCAAAATTTTCTCTGGATTGTAATGAATCCGAATTCACTAATCCATCATTTTTGGCTGAAAAATATAATATTAAGTAAGCAGCTTAGAGATTTCTCTAAGCATCATAGAGCAATGTATATAATTGCCATTCCTATTGTTACTGCTGCTTCATTGACCGAAATCCATTGTGTACCACTTTTCTACTTGTTTTCTAGGATAATCATTCCACCCCATTTCTTGTTCAATCCCAATGCTTTGTTTTCATGGGGTGAGTTCCACCAGGTTCGCCTGGTGCGCCAATTGTGCCCCCTACTGGACCGGGATGCCCTACGCACGGTCACTCATGCACTGGTGACGTCTCGGCTGGACTACTGCAATGCCCTCTACATGGGGCTTCCCTTGGGACGCGCTCGAAGACTGCAGCTAGTCCAGAACGCAGCCGCGCGGGCTATTATGGGGAGTACTAGGTACTCCCATGTAACACCGCTCCTGCGCGAGCTGCACTGGCTGCCTGTGGTCTTTCGAGTGCGTTTCAAGGTGTTAATTACCATCTTTAAAGCGCTCCATGGCTCAGGACCTAGGTACTTGCGGGATCGCATCCTACCACACACTTCCCTGCGACCGATTCGCTCTCACAGGGAAGGACTCCTCCGGGTGCCGTCCACTAAGCAATGCCAGCGGGCGGCACCTAGGAGTAGAGCCTTCTCTGTGATGGGCCCAACCCTCTGGAATGACCTCCCCCCCCCCCCCGATATCAGAACCACCACCGACTTCCGCTCCTTTCGACAAAAACTGAAGACTCACCTGTTCCGTTTAGCCGGCCTGGCCCATTCATAGTTTTATTCTACCTCCTGGCAGATATTTTAATTGGGTATTTTTAGGATATTTAAATATTGCTTTTAACTACTTTACTTCAGATATGTACAGTTTCTTATTGCCTCCTCTTTTGTGTTTGTATTTTCTATTTATTGATGTGTTTTTATTTGACTGTACACCGCCCCGAGTCCCTTTGGGGAGAGGGGGCCGTATAAAAATCTAAATAAAAGTAAAGTAAAGTAAAAGAGTGTGGATTTCATTAGGATCAGACAGGAAATCAGTCCAGCATCATAGTTGTAGCTCCTTGTCAGTCACTTTTCTTTCTTTTTTCTTCAAACTCTATTCCTCTTTTCCTAATATATCAGATGCTCTCTTCATTGTCATAATGGAATTCTTTGCAACAAATTTGAGATTACGAGCAAACCCTTATGATCAGCAAGGCAGACATGTTCAATTATTGGTACAGAGGAAAACGGGAAGGGTTGTTTTTCAGTAAATATTTATTTGTTTGTTTGTTTGTTCATCAACAAGTACAAGGAACCAAGTATGAAAACACATGAAAAAATGGCACAAATAAATGCCTATAAATAAGCTAAACATAGCCATAAACACGTAAAAAAGAGTACATAAATATGGGACAGTAGGACAGAGACAGTAGGCACGCTGGTTCATTTATGCACACCCCCTTAAGGACCTCTTAAGAAACGAGTAAGATCCATAGTATACAGCTTAAGGTAAAAGGTCTGGCGGTTAGAGAAACTAACACCAGGATCAGGTAGGGTGTCCCACACATTTGCTACTCTATTGCTTAAATTGTTTTTCCTGCAATAAATTTTAGAATGGCTTACATTTAGTTTGTATCTATTGATAGCTTTCAAGCTATTTAGCTCTCATCAGCTAGCCATACCCTTACTGGGATTCGAACCTGGGCTGTTACATATTAGGCAGATATATTAGCCACTAAGCCACAGACTCTCCTCCTTATCAGCTGGGCCAGGGAAATAGGTATGTATTTGTGTTACAACCCCTGGTATGCCCAAATATGGGAGGGAGCTCACTACTCCCCCTTTCTGTCCTTCGGTTCATTACAGAAAGCCATCCAGGCAGAAAACCATATTTTTATTTTTAATGTTGCCTTTGCTATGTTTGTGTTGTATTTGTGCTGATAAATAAATAAAGGGAGACTAGTATAGATCTATTTCAAGCTATTTAGCTCTTATCAGCTAGCCATACCTTACTGGGATTTGAACCTGGTCTGTATTACATATTAGGCAGATGTATTAGCCACTAAGACAAAGGCTCTCCTCCTTATCAGCCTAATATGTAATATAGCCCAGGTTCGAATCCCAGTAAGGGTATGGCTAGCTGATGAGAGCTAAATAGCTTGAAATTTGATTTTCTGATTCAATTTGGAAAGCTGCTCAGAGGATAAAACAGTTTTTGATTGGCATCAGATTCACTTCCTCTCACTGTGCTCCTCGCACAGTAATAGACAGCTGTGTCCTCTAGTTTGAGGCTGTTCATTTGCAGATACAGCTGGCTGCGGGAATCATCTCTGGAGATGGTGAAGCGTCCCTTGACTTTGCCTGAGTAGTGAATTGGATATGAGGCTGTACGTATGAGGGCCACCCATTCCAGGCCTTTCCCTGGAGCCTGTCTCACCCAGGCCATGTAATAGTCGCTGAAGGTGAATCCAGAGGCTTGGCAGGAGAGACGGAGGGACTCCCCAGGTCTTCTCACATCCCCTCCAGACTCCATCAACTGGACTTGAGAGTGGAGTCCTAAAAACAAAAGTTTTTTCAATGAAATCTTCTATATACAAAAAGAAAAAAATGACGCTTATTCTTTAAAGAGGGGGAAAAAATACATTGAAGGAACACTAACAAGGACACCCAATTCAGCCATGGGACCATTTTGGCTCCCTGCAATGAATGGAGGGAATTGATAGGAAAGGATTCAGGAAAGTTCATAAACTTTGTGTGGGTGGGTGTAGCCTGAAAAGAGAAATCAAGTGGATCCTTTAAAGGGGAAATTTTGCCTTCATTTACATATCGCTTCAGATAAAAGAGCCCCTCGGTGCATTAATCTCACAGGTTTCCTTTTAGTCTCCTTACATGGGGGTCTTTCAGAACATATTCAAGTCTTAATAAAAGTGAAGTCAGATTCTTTCTCTTTTTAGCAGACATGGCAGGTTTATATTATTATAATTTAAACATCATCTTGTTTTTCGTTTCTGCTCATACGCAGAGCAATTTTTCATTGCACATCAAGTGTGTGTACAAGACCATGAGTAAACTGGCAGTAATGCCTGCCGGAACCCATCCCTGTTGTGTATTTGTGTGTGTGTGTGTGTGTGTGTGTGTGTGTGTGTGTGATAAAATGCAAAGGTGTGAAGTTTATAGTTTGTAGAAACTTCCTCTGGATACAAACACCAATGATACATCATTTTATCAAAAATTCTGAGCTTCACGGTGAGGATTATAATCTCCTGATATGTGAAATACTCTTGAGATATTTCAGTGAACGATTGTGGAAACTAATAAGAAAAAAATGTCTCAGAAATGAGACAATATCTAATGATGCTTCTTTTATTCCCCAGCCCATCCCCCACTGAGTGAAGAAGCCATGGGGTTTCATGTGACAACACTGCCACCCAGTGTCGAAAGTGAGGAGGGGAGTCATCTTCCTAATGTTTCCTCAATATCTATATGGCACTTTGGATATTTAGAAAGATTATGCTATATAGTTTCATTTCCTCTTTTCTACCATGATAGTAAAGGACTATTTTTAATTCCAGTTTGTTTCTAAAACCAGACCACCTTGTAAACAGTGATGTTAAAACAAACTATTTTTTCCACTTTTCATTTTCTTCAAACAAACACACTCATGGGATTCCCAAAACAAAATAGTCCAAGATTCTCTCTGGATTGTGGTGAATCCTAATTCACTAATCCATCATTTTGTCTAAAAGAAGTTGAAGGGCTGCTCTGAAGGAAGGAAAATTCTTCCATGGCCTCGGATTCCCTTCCGCTCACTTTGTGTCTTTCGCACAGTAATGGACTCCCTTGTCTTCAGCTTTGAGGCTCTTCATTTGCAGATGCAGCTTCTTGTTTGGCATCCTCCCTGGAGATGGTGAAGGGCCCCTTCACTTTGTCTCAGTAGTATGTGGTAGCAGATGAGATTGAAGCTATTGCTGCCTCCCATTCGAGGCCTTTCCCTGGAGAATGTTTCATCCAGCTCATTCTATAGGTCTTGATGGTGAATCCAGAGGCTTGGCAGGAGAGACGGAGAGACTCCCCAGGTCTTCTCACATCCCCTCCAGACTCCACCTACTGGATTTGAGATTAAACTCCTAAAAACAAAAGAGTTTCAATGAAGCCTTCTATATACAAAAAACAGAATATAGAAGGAAATTCTTCAAAGAGGGGAAAAAAAACTACCTTGAATGAACACTAACAAGGGTACCCAATTCAGCCATGGGATTATTTTCGCTCCCTGTAACAAATGGAGGGAAAAAAATTAGGAACCTCACAAACTCACGAACAATTCATCAGTGGAACAGAAGTTGCCTCCAGAAGTTGTGAATGCCCCAACACTGGAAGTCTTTAAGAAGATGTTGGATAGCCTTCTGTCTGAAACGGTATAGGGTTTCCTGCGTAGGCAGGGAGTTGGACTAGAAGACTTCCAAGGTCCCTTCCAACTCTACTATTGTATTGTATTATTGTATTGTATTGTATTGTATTGTATTGTATTGTATTGTATTGTATTGTATTGTATTGTATTGTATTGTATTGTATTTAAAAAAAAAACATTGTGTTGGAGGGTAGAGCCTGAAAAGTGAAATAGCTTCTTTAAAGGGAAACCATGTTCTGATTTACAAATTGATTGGGATAAAAGAGCCCCTCAGTGCATTCACTTAGAGATTTTTCAGACATAACTTACACATGTGATTTTCAAATCATTTTGCTGTTAAGCAAGATCAATGACGGACGGATCCAAGTTCTATTTACTCTCCAAAGGTTATTAGGGAGTAAGTCAGGTCAGCCCATCCATTTCTTTTTATGTGAAATTGTGGCAGGAGTAATCAAGAGACTATATCAAGGCAGGAAGACAGCCCCAAATATGGAGTCTCATAGGGGTTATGGGAGAGGAGGCTTCCAGTGATCAAGGTTTACATCCCTTGTCTCAATCCTCACCACTTCTACAAAAATCAGATCTGAGGTTCCACGACATGTCAATGAGATTTATCTTCAGCTTCTAAGTTCAAATACACAACTTCCTTTGACTGAATCGTTTTGGAGGGCTTTTAAGAGGAAGAGAAGGTTTTTGCTTGGCATCCGATTCACTTCCTCTCACTGTGTGTCTAGCACAGTAATAGACTGCTGTGTCTTCAGTTTTGAGGCTGTTCATTTGCAGATACAGCTGGCTGCGGGAATCATCCCTGGAGATTGTGAAGCGTCCCTTGACTTTGTCATGGTAGTAAGTGGAAGGAGATGATCCTGTAGCTATTGCTGCCACCCATTCCAGGCCTTTCCCAGGAGCCTGTCTCACCCAGTGCATCCAGTCGTTGCTGAAGGTGAATCCAGAGGCTTGGCAGGAGAGACGGAGGGACTCTCCAGGTCTCCTCACATCCCCTCCGGACTCCACCAACTGGACCTCACATTGGACACCTAAGAAGAAAGATGTTTCAATCAACCCTTTTATATACAAAAAGAAAAAAATGAAGTTAATTCTTTAAAGAGGATCAAAAATACCTTGAAGGAGCACAAACAAGAACACCCAATTCAGCCATGGGATCATTTTTGCTCCCTTCAATGAATGGAGGGAATTGAGAGGAAAGAATTCAGGAAAGTGCACAAACTTTGTGCGGGTGGGTGTAGCCTGAAAAGAGAAATCAAGTGGATCCTTTAAAGGGGAAATGTTGCCTTCATTTACATATTTCTTCATATAAAAGAACCACTCAGTGCATAAATCTCACAGTTTTCCTTGCGGGGGACTTTGACAAAATATTCCAGTCTTAATAAAAGCGAATGCAGACTCTTTCTCTTTTTAATGGTAAATCCATAGCAGGTTTATATTAGAGTAATTAAAACAAAGACTTGCACACTTTCACCGCTTCTTCAAAGTGATTCCAAGGGAGAGGCAAGGAACATGCAATTATCATTTTTGAACAGGCTACGCTGGAGACAGAAGACGAAGGGAAGCACCCCTGTATATCCACTAAAACCTTTCCACATTTTCTGCCCTTCCCATGGCTCTTTGAAAGGAACCCCCAAACCCGAATGTTTGTTGAGGCACAATTGGTAAGTCCGAGTTGGAATGAGAGAGAAGATAGCGGAGAGGATATTTATCTACTATATATTAATTATTTCTACAAATAAATAACTTTATACTCTACAAAGAATTCAGTTTCCTCTATATTTCGCAAAGCACATCTGATGCTAAGTCAGAGATGACTTATGGTACTCTCTCTCTGGTGAGTGCCGTTTGTATATACAGGTTTAAGAAGGACAGTGTTGTGTACCGAGACTGTCCACCAGCAGGTGGCACTGCGTGGGCCTTCCCTGATTGGCCCTTCCATCCGGCGGGAGAATCCTGGTTACCCCATTGGTTCCCCGACTGACAGCTATCAGTATAAATAGCTGTCAGCCGGGTTTTTTGTTGCTCTGTTCTGTAAGTTACTGTTACGAATAAAAGGGTTAAACGTTCAGCAGCCTCCTCGTAATTCATTACCTCAGAACATAAAAGACAGAGAGTCAGGTTTAAGCATTCTGAGGATAAATTAATGGAGAAGGAATGGAAAATGAATAACACATAGGAAAGTATGAGACTGACGAAATTCAGCAAGGAAAGAAATAAAACAACTGAGTGAAAATAAGTGTAAGCTGCTCAGAAGTAGAGAAAGTTCTTGACAGGCTTCAGATTCACTTCCTATCACTGTGCCTGGTGTACAGTAATAGACAGCCGTGTCCTCTTCTTTCAGGCTGTTCATTTGCAGGTACAGCTGGCTTTTGGCATCGTCCCTGGAGATGGTGAAGCGTCCCTTGACTTTGTCTGAGTAGAAGATATTTGAATACCATATATGTGCCACGAATTCCAGTCCTTTCCCTGATGCCTGTCTCACCCAGTTCATGTCATAGCTGCTGAAGGTGAATCCAGAGGCTTGGCAGGAGAGACGGAGGGACTCTCCAGGTCTTCTCAAATCTCCCCCAGACTCCACAAACTGGACCTCAGATCTCACACCTAAAACGAAAGATGCTTCAGTGAGATTTCCTGTATATAAGAAGAGAAACTTGAAAGGAAACTCTACCTAGAGTTTCTAGTCCAATATTACCTCCAGGGAGTACAAGGAAGAATAAAAAGCTTAGCCTCAGGATCATTTCTGCCTCTCTCTAATAAAAGGAGGATATATGATAGAAAAGGATTTGGGGAAATGTACAACTTTGTGTTGGTGGGTGTCAACTCTTGCCTATGAAGGGGAAATTGTGCCTTCATTTACATGTTGCTTGAGATAAAAGAGTTCCTCAGAGAAGGGTTTTCATAGTTCTCTTTGCACAGGCCCCGCACAGTTGATTTTTACACAATTTTCCAGTCCAAAGAATAATGAAGCAGCCTCTACAGAGAGGGACTCCTCCGGGTGCCGTCCACTAAGCAGTGCCAGTGGGCGGCACCCAGGAGTAGGGCCTTCTCTGTGATGGGCCCAGCCCTCTGGAATGACCTCCCCCCCCCCCCCGATATTAGGACTACCACTGATCTCCGCTCCTTCCGCAAGAAACTCAAGACCCACATGTTCCAACTAGCTGGCCTGGCTTAACTACAACTCTATTCTCTAATCCTCCTGGCAATTTTTTAAATCTTAGGGTAATTTTTAAGGTTATTTTAATCCTATTATTATT
>JAKRSK010000145.1:32500-45000 GCA_029891615.1 Natrix natrix natrix
TTATCTTTGCACAAACCCTGCACAATTGATTTTTATACAATTTGCAGCTCAAACATAAATGAAGCAGCCTTTACAGAAGAGTTATCAAAACAAAGACTTAAAGAAGTTAGCTGAGGCTTTCCTTCAGGTTCCTACTTCTTCACTGCCCATCCCTCCATTGTGGCTTGTGTAGAGTGTTTCCATTTTTGACCGTACAACAATCTCCTTGCACTTATCACATATAAAAAGAGAGATTCATAACAGTTTTTCCTAGTTGCCTAGGAATAGTCCCAAAAGAAAACTCTCTGCTTTCAACTGTAGCTTAATCCTCAAAATACTCTGTATTAATGGACATATCTGTATCCAACATATTTTAGATTTTTTGTGTGCGTGTCCATGTGTGTAAAGTTAAGGTGACCAACCGTCCTCCTTTAGGGAGGACAGTCCTTCTTTTGTAAGTTCTGTCCTCCCTCGAAGAGTGTCCTCCTACATGTCCTCCTTTTTGATATTTGAAGGCTAATCTGTTGCGCGTTAATGGTGTTTTTTTTTTACTTCATCGCAAGTATATTGAACAGATATTGAATCTTGTGTTGAATTTTTATCTAAAGAAATGCTAGACATTAAAATAGACGACAATAGTCTCTTTGAAGAAATTGGAAGACTGAATGTATATTTAAATTCTGAAAAATTAATACAATGGGAAAATCAACATTTTGAAATTGATAAAAGATGGGTGGATATTTTCAGCCATTTCAAAAATGAACATATTCCATGTGAACATTTATTTATATTTGTTCAATTTATGTTGTGCTGCCCTGGAACTAATGCAGCAGTTGAAAGAGTTTTTTTTTTTTTTCAATTGTCAATGATTTTTTGACAAGTGAGAAATCAAGATTGAATGTTGATACTCTAGCTGCAGCACTTGCCGTAAAATTCAATATGAAGGATATTTCTTGTTCAGTATATTTCCAATATATTGTTAGAAGATGATACATTGACAAAAAATATTAATTCAATGGAAAAGTACTCATTTAAATAATAATTAACAGGCATGTAAGCATAATTACAATATAAAATGTTGCAAATGTTTTTATTATGCATATATCATATTTTAGTGCATTATTGTTGCAATGAATAAAATATTTCTTTTATTTACGATATATTTTTTCCAATTTATTTGTCCTCCTTTTCATTGTAAAAAAGTTGGTCACCTTAGTAAAGGACTCTTCCTGCTGTCAACATATATCACGTCAAAGTTAAAATTTTTACTTCCAAATCTATTTCCATTAAGCCCAAAAGAATCATTTGTCATTTTATCTTTATATTCAGTTTAAGATTTTTCTATATTAGAGTTTGAATTCTACTCCAATATTTATTTTCTTTATCAGAAATTCACCATAAATGGAAAAAAAGATCCTTTCTTTACATTTACGTTTGCAATATTCATTTCAAATTTCCTGATACCTACAGGATAACTTGCCTGGAGTTAAGTACCAGCAACATAGCATCTTATAGAAATGTTCTTTCAAATTATAATTTAATGTAAATGTTAAACCTTTCACCTATTCTTGTTGAAGCATTAGATTACATCCAAAATTCCTTGCCCACCGAATAATACATTGCTTTATTTGTTCGCTTTCCAAATTCAATTTCAATAACATTTTATAAACCTCAGCAATAATAATACGCTCATCGCTACCACACAATAAGATTTCCAATTCATTTTTAACGAAGTGATTTATTGAAATTTCTGGAGAGATTTTGAGGAAATAATAACAGAACAAGCAACCAATTATACTTCCTCCAAAATTAGGTAATATCTTATTGGTGATGATCTTATCCTTTCTGTTGATGTCACTCTTGGGGGTTTCTCTGAGCCAGTTTCCTCCACATCTTCTGATCTTGCATTATTTCTTTTGAGTTTCTCTATGCTTTGGCTGGTGTCCACTTTGATACTGTCAATATTGGATTAAATTAGATTAGATTAACAGAATTGGAAGGAACCTTGCAGATAATCTAATCCAACCACCTGCCCAAGCAGGGGACCTTACACTAAAAAAAACAAAAAACAAAAAAACAAAAACATATGGCCTAGTTTCCTTTAACTGCTAACTTTTCCATCCTTCCATGACATGGTCAAAATAAGTGAGGCAATATCTGATGAGTCCAGTTTTATTCCCCATCAAACTCCCACTTGGTGCATAGGAAATAGCGTTTCTAGGGACAACATTACCATCTAGAGTTAAAAATGAGGAAGGCAGACATCTTCCTAATTTTGCAAAAAGATTTAGACTCAAAAGGCTTCATGGGAATGAAGATTTGCAATTGACAATCTGTGGCAGTCTTGGACCTGCCCAACTGAGGGAAAAGAGCTTCAGGCATCTGGGGATTTTATATAGATTAATGGAGAAAGACTTATGAAGGATGAGGTGTAAGCACACTGGGTATAAATAAATGGAAAGATAATGAATAATGAATAACCTAGAAAAGAATGAGACTGAGGAAATTTGGTGCTACTGAAAGAAATAAAGGGACTGAGTGTAAACAATTCAAGAGTAGACAAAGTTCTTGACAGGCATCAGATTCACTTCCTCTCACTGTGCTTCTCGTACAGTAATAGACTCCCGTGTCTTCAGCTTTGAGGCTGTTCATTTGCAGATACAGCTGGCTTTTGGCATCATCCCTGGAGATGGTGAAGCGTCCCTTGACTTTGTCTGAATAGTAAGTGGAGGATGTACCCATGCTTGCAACCCATTCCAGTCCTTTCCCAGAAGCCTGTCTCACCCATTGCATTGCATAGCTGCTGAAGGTGAATCCAGAGGCTTGGCAGGAGAGACGGAGGGACTCTCCAGGTGTTCTCACATCCCCTCCAGACTCTACCAACTGAATCTCACATCAGACACCTAAAAAGAAAGATGTTTCAATGAGATCTCCTATATTCAGGAACAGTAAATGGAAGGAGCGTCTATATAAAATGAAACATTACCTCCAAGGGATGCAAGAAAGAATGCCAAATTTAGCCACAGGGTCATTTTGGCTCCCTCTAAGAAATGGATGACAATTGAGAAAATGCACAAATTTGGGTTGGTGGGTGTCTCTGGAAAATGGGAACCAACTGTTGGCTTTAAAGGGGAAATTGTGCCTTCATTGACATATTGGTTGAGATAAAATAGTTCCTCAGAGCAGGGGTTTCATACTTGACCTTGCACACTCCCTGCACAGTTGATTTTTATACAGGTTTCCAGTCCAAGGAATAATGAAGATTGGCTTTACAGAAGAATAATGAAGACAAAGTCCTAACAAATTTCACCATTTCTCCAAAGTGATTCAAAGTAACACATCCTGAACAACCACTAAGCACATTTGAAAGAGGCATGTTAGAAAGCATGAAAACAACAACACATCTGTGTTCAGGAAAGGTTTGATACTTTCCCCCTCTCCTTTAACATGACCATTTGAAGGAACTCAAAAGAACTGAGTGCAGACCAAAATCATTTTTGGAGACTATTTTCTGTTGTTGTTTGTTACTTCTTACTTCAGGAAAGAAGCTGATGGATTTGAATGTTTATGGAGCACATTGTGTCAAAAAGTCTCTTGATTTATAGGTGGTGCTAAGAGTAAACTAAAGGTAGCGACAACAAGGCAGGAGGACGGACCCAGACCCAAAATATGAATAACGTAGAAAAGCATGAGACTGAGGAAATTTGATGATAATGAATGAAAAGAAAAGGGACTGAGTATAAGTGTAAGCCCCTTAGAAGGAGAGAACGTTCTTGACGGGTTTCAGATTCACTTCCTCTCACTGTGTGTCTCGCACAGTAATAGACAGCTGTGTCCTCTGGTTTCAGATTGTTCATTTGCAGATAGAGCTGGCTTTTGGCATCGTCCCTGGAGATGGTGAAGCGTCCCTTGACTTTGTCTGAATAGTAAGTGGAGGATGTACCCATGCTTGCAACACATTCCAGGCCTTTCCCAGGAGCCTGTCTCACCCAGGTCATGGGATAGCTGCTGAAGCTGTATCCAGAACCTTGGCAGGAGAGACGGAGGGATTCTCCAGGTCTTCTCACATCCCCTCCAGACTCCACCAACTGAACCTCACATCGGACACCTTAAAAGAAAGATGTTTCAGTGAGATCTCCTATATACAGGAAGAGCGGATGGAAGAAAACTCTACATAGAGGAAAACATTACCTCCAAAGGATGCAAGAAAGAATACCAAGTTCAGCCACGGGGTCATTTTGGCTCCCTCTAAGGAATGGAGGGAAATTGAAAGGAGACAACTTGAGAAAATGCACAACCTTTGTGCAGGTGGGTGTGACTGCAAAAGGGAAACCAACTGTTGTCTTTAAAGGGGAAATTGTGCCTTCATTTACATATTGGCTGACATAAAAGAATTCCGCAGAACAGGGATTTTCATAGCTGTCCTTGCACACTCCCTGCGCATTTGGTGTTTACACAATTCCTTAGAAATTGAAAAGAAAAAAAAATGAAGGCCTGTTTTACAAACGAGTAATTAAAACAAAGACTTGCAAAATTTCACCACTTCTCAAACGTGATTCAAAGTAATACATTGTGAACAAGAACTAAGAGCATTTGAAAGAGGCATGTTAGAAAACATGAAAACAACAGCACATCTGAGTTCAGGAAAGGTTTTTCCCTTCTCTCTCCCATTTAACATGATAATTTGAAGAAACCCAAATGAACTGATTACAGATCAAAATCGTTTTTGTTTCAGAGGCTATTTTGTATGTTGCTGTTGTCACTTCTTACTTGCCCAGAGTTGATTCCTCAAGATGGGCAGCAATAAAGATTAAAATATTAATGAAGAAGGGAAGCTGTGGCGGAGGGAGAGAGGGAGAGAGGGAAGGAAGGTGAGAGGAAGGAAATGTTAAGTAAGTAAGCTCCCCGTTAGGAGAGCGAGTGTGCAGAGAAGCGTAATGAGAGTGGTATGGAAGAACACGCAAAAACCAGCCTACAGGGACACTGAATAGTATAAAATATAGTAGTTTACTATGTGGAAATATAGAGGTATTGAGAGTCCAGTTAACAGTACAAGTCATACACGGTTCAGTCATTCAGTTATCAAATAGTCAGTCTAGCAAACAAAACAGCTAAACAGTAGCAAACCACAGTACCACACAATACACCGATCAGCGTTTAACAAAACAGAGAGCTAACAGCCATTCTGGCTCCCTCTTATAGCTGCTTGAGGTAACAAACCGATTACATCTCTTTAGCTTTTAAAGTAACAGATATATTTGTTACAATCATAGCTTATATACATTGCCAAGCCAAGCCTAAGGAAGGAAGGAAGGAAGGAAGGAAGGAAGGAAGGAAGGAAGGAAGGAAGGAGTTGTTCAGAGATTTTCAGGGAACAATTGCACAAACAACAACTGTCACATCTCCAAAATTAGACAATATCTATTTAGAATTGATTTATTCCCTCCCCCATAAGCCATGATGT
Organism: Natrix natrix natrix; assembly: GCA_029891615.1. Taxonomy (NCBI): domain Eukaryota; kingdom Metazoa; phylum Chordata; class Lepidosauria; order Squamata; family Natricidae; genus Natrix; species Natrix natrix. Next base: position 37,944 of record JAKRSK010000145.1, read on the forward strand.
TTCGTGTGTCACCATTGCCCGCGGGTGTCCAAAGTGAGGAGAGGACACATTTTTCTAATTCTCTGAGGAGATTCTTTAAGTCCAGATGTTTCCTCAATATGAGAATGGCAGTTTGGATGTTTAGAAAGATCATCCTGAATCCATTTTCAGATTTTTGCAAGTTACTGAAGGAAAAGAGGGGAAAATTTTGTCTTACAACAATTCATTTAGAGACTGTTCAAAGTTACAACATCAATGGAAAAAATTGAATTATGACCGTTTGTCACACTTATGAGAGTGCCAGCATCTCCCTGGTCACATGCTCAAATTCAGACACTTGGCAACTGACTCATATGTATGAGTCATATTTATTCAATTTCTCTGTACACATGTTGTACGTTGACAATAAAGGTTTTGAGATGATTTGATTTGTTGACCTTTGTGTTGACTTGGCATCTTTTGATCACCTTTTCCGTCCTTCTGATAAGCAAAATTCAATGGGGAACCCAGATTCACTTAAGGACCAAATTACTAACTTAACCACTGTAGTTATTCACGTAAACATTGTTGCAAGAAATACGTGTTTGTGTATGAATTCTTTTATACAACAACTATCTGATTTTATAAAGATTTCAGAAGGACAGAGAGTTGGGTTTAAGCATACTGAGTATAAATAAATGGGGAAGGAATGTAAAATGAATATCATGTAGGAAAGTATGAGACTGAGGAAATTCAGCAAGGAAGGAAATAAAAGGACTGAGTGTAAATAAGTGTAAGCTATTTAGAAGGAGAGAAAGTTCTTGACAGGCATCAGTTTCACTTCCTTTTACTGTGTGTCTCCAGCACAATAATAGACAGCGGTGTCTTCTTCTTTCAAATTGTTCATTTGCAGATACAGCTGGCTTTTGGCATCGTCCCTGGAGATGGTGAAGCGACTCTTCACTTTGTCAGGGTAGTAAGTGTAAGATGAGCTTGGAGAAATGTAGGCCACCCATTCAAATCCTTTCCCAGGAGCCTGTCTCGCCCAGTGCATATAAAAGCTGCTGAAGGTGAATCCAGAGGCTTGGCAGGAGAGACGGAGGGACTCCCCAGGTCTTCTCACATCCCCTCCAGACTCCACCAACTGGACCTCAGATTGGACACCTAAAAAGGAAGATGTTTCAATGAAATCTCCTATATACAGAAACAGCAAATGGAAGAAGCCTCTAAATAAAATGAAACATTACCTCCAAGGGATGCAAGAAAGAATATCAAGTTCAGCCACGGGGTCATTTTGGCTCCCTCTAATGAATGGAGGGAAATTGAAAGAGTGAAAACGCACAAACTTTGTGTTGGTGGGTGTCGCTGGAAAAGGGAAACCAACTGTTGCCTTTAAAGAGGAAATTGTGCCTTCATTTACATACTGGTTGACATAAAAATTTTTCTCAGATAAGGATTTTCATAGTTGTCCTATCACCGAGCCTGCACAGCTGCTTTTTAAACAATTTCCCAGCCCAAAGAAAAATGAAGCGCCCTTTACAGAAGAGTAACTAAAACAAAGAGTTGCAGAATTCCACCATTTGGCAAAAGTGATCCAAAGTCACCCATTGTGAACAAGAACCAAGATCATTTGAAAGAGACATGTTAGAAAGCATGTAAACAACAGCACATCCGAGTTCAAGAAAGGTTTCATATTTTCCCCCTCCACTTTAACATGATAATTTGAAGAAACTCAAAATAAGTAATTGCATACCAAAATCATTTCTTTAAATATGTCTTTGTATGGTCTTTTTCTCACTTCTGACATGTCCAGAGTTGATCCCTCAAGAGGGGCAACAATTCAAATTCAAATTAAAAGGGAAGGAAGGAAGCTAGGACGGAAAGAAGGAAGGAAGGAAGGAAGGAAGGAAGGAAGGAAGGAAGGAAGGAAGGAAGGAAGGAAGGAAGGAGTTGTTCAGAGATTTTCAGGGAACAATTACAGAAATAACAAGTGTCTCACCCATTAGGTTTCATAGTTGTCCTTGCACACTCCTTGCACATATGATTTTTATACAGGTTTCCAGTCCAAAGAATATTGAAGGCTGGCTTTACAGAAGAATAATTAAGACAAAGCCTTGACAAATTTCACCATTTCTTAAAAGTAATTCAAAGTAACACACCATGAACAAGAACTAAGAATATTGGAAAGAGGCATGTTAGAAAGCATGAAAACAGCAGCCCATCTGAGTTCAGGAAAGGTTTCATATTTTCCCCCTCCCCTTTGACGTGACAATTTGGAGAAACCCAAAAGAACTGAACGCAGACCAAAATATATATTGTAGATACTATTTTGTATGGTCTTATTCTCACTTCTTAATTGCCCAGAGTTGATTCCTCAAGTGGGGCAACAATAAAAATTAAAATAATAATAAAGGAGGGAGGGAAGGGAAGGAAGCTAGGACAGACGGATGGACGGAAGGAAGGAAGGAAGGAAGGAAGGAAGGAAGGAAGGAAGGAGGGAGGGAGGGAGGGAGGGAGGGAGGGAAGGAAGGAAGGAAGGAAGGAGTTGTTCAGAGACTTTCAAGGGAACAATTATAGAAATAACAATTGTCACACTTCAAAAAGTAGACAATATCTATTTAGAATTGATTTATTCCCTCCCACACCTGGACTCATAAGCCATGGAGTTTTGTGTCTCAGTATTTCTCCCTGGTGTCCAAAGTGAAGAGGGAACACATTTTTCAAATTCTCTGAGGAGATTCTTTAGATCCAGATGTTTCCTCAATATGAGAATGGCAGTTTGCACATTTAGGAAGATCATCTGGAAGTTTCATTTTCAGATTTCTGCATGGCACTAAAGGAAAATACAGGTAGACCTCGACTCACAACAGTTCATTCAGAGAGCACACAAAGTTACAACATCAAAGAAAAATGTGACTTATGACTGATGAGTGTCGCAGCATCTCCATGGTCACATGCTCAAATTCAGACACTTGGCAACTGACTCAAATTTAGGATCTTTGAGGTCCCTTGGGATCTTGTAATCACTTTTTACGTCCTTCTGACAAGCAAAGTCAACGGGGAACCTACATTCACTTAAGAACCGAATTAATAACTTAACCCCTTCAACAATTCACTAGAGGACTGTGGCAAGAAATATGTGTGTGTACGAATGCTTCTACTTAATCTATGGTGCTGTTAATTCTATCCGTGTTCATGTTACATTCAGTAAATAAACAAGAAAGATAAATGAGTGACTTTGTATAAATTGGTTTGGATTGTCACAGCACAGATATATATCAAGTAAGGAGCAATTGGCTATTGTCCATTAATTAATGGATGTTTCGGGATTAAAAACATCATCTCCACTTTTACAATATATATATATTGTGTGTACACCTTTATTTATTTATCAGCACAAATACAACACAAACATAGCAAAGGAAACATTAAAAAAATATCTGCCTGGATGGTCTTATGTAATGAGCTGAAGGACAGAAAGTGGGAGTAGTGAGTCCCTCCCATATTTGCGCATACCAGGGGTTGTAAAACAAATACAGACCTATTTCCCTGGCTCAGCTGATAAGGAGGAGAGCCTGTGGCTTAGTGGCTAAGATATCTGCCTAATATGTAATACAGCCCAGGTTCAAATCCCAGTAAGGGTATGGCTAGCTGATGATAACTAAATAGCTTGAAATAGATCTATACTAGTCTCCCTTTATTTATTTATCAGCACAAATACAACACAAACATAGCAAAGACAACATTAAAAATAAAAATATGGTTTTCTGCCTGGATGGTCTTCAGTAATGAGCCAAAGGACAGAAAGGGGGAGTATGTATGTATGTATGTATGTATGTATGTATGTATGTATGTATGTATGTACGTACCTTATGTAATATAAGGTATATATTGACATACCTTAACATGAACACAAGCACATCAATAAGGGAATGTCCTTATAAATATCAAGGTAAGACTAACCATTAAGCAGTGACAACATCGTAAAAGTCCAAAATAAACAAAGCTAGAAGACTTCATGACAGTAGAGGTTTGCAATTGCCAAAATCATTCATTCCTGGCACAGGCAAGAATATACAGATTTAAGAAGGACAGAAACTCGGGTTTAAGCACAGTGTAAAAAATTGGAAAAGGAATGAAAAATGAATAACATGTAGGAAAGTATGAGACTGAGTAAATTCAGCAAGGAAAGAAATAAAAGGATTGAGTGTAAATAAGCATAAGCTACTCAGAAGGAGAGAAAGTTCTTGACAGGCTTCAGATTCACTTCCTCTCACTGTGCCTCTCGCACAGTAATAGACAGCTGTGTCCTCTTCTTTCAGATTGTTCATTTGCAGATGCAGCTGGCTTTTGGCATCGTCCCTGGAGATGGTGAAGCGTCCCTTGACTTTGTCTGAGTAGTAAATGTAAGTTGAGCTTTGACTTATACTGGCCACCCATTCCAGTCCTTTCCCTGGAGCCTGTCTCACCCAGTACATATAAAAGCTGCTGAAGGTGAATCCAGAACTTTGGCAGGAGATACGGAGAGACTCTCCAGGTCTCCTCACATCCCCTCCGGACTCCACCAATTGAACATCAGATCTGACACCTAAGAAGAAAGATGTTTCCATGAGTACTCCTGTACATAAGAACAGCAGGTCGAAAAATATCTACACAGAGGGAAACTTTACCTCCAAGGGATACAAGTAAGGACACCAAGTTCAACCACAGAATCATTATTGCTCTGTCAGCAATGAATGGATGGCAATTGAAAGGAGAGGAATTGAGAAAATGCACAAACTTTGTGTTGGTGGGTGTTTTTGGAAAAGGAAACCAACTGTGGCCTTTAAAGCGGAATTTGGGTCTTGATTTGCATATCTCTTGCGATAAAAGACTTCCTCAGAGCAGGATTTTCATAGCTGTCCATAGTAAACTCAAGCAGCCTTTATAGATGAGTAATTGAAACAAAGACCTGTAAAATTTCACTACTTTTCAAAAGTGACTCTGGGTAACAAAGAATGAAGGAGCGGGAAGAACATTTGAAAGAGACACATTAGAAATTCTTTTTTTTAAAAAAAAAGTAGCACATTTGAGTTCAGAAAATGTTTTCTGCTTTTTTCCCCTTTAATATGACCTTTTGAAGAAGCTCCACAGAACCAAATGCAAACCAAGATCATATATGTGTGTGTGTGTGTGTGTGTGTGTGTGTGTTATATTTGTACTGATAAATAAATAAAGGGAGACTAGTATAGATCTATTTCGAGCTAATTAGCTCTCATCAGCTAACCATACCCTTACTGGGATTTGAACCTGCGCTGTATATATCTTAGGCAGGAGTTTTAGCCACTAAGCCACGGGCTCACTTCCTTATCAGTTGAGCCAGGGAAATAGGTATGTATTTATGTTATATATATTATTAGTTAAGATAAAAGAGATTTCATAACATTGTCAAGAGGAATTGCGTTTCATTGCGATTAAAAAATTATCAAATCACTCACTGCATTTTGAAAAATAATAATAAACCACTGGAAGGGAGGGAGGGAGGAAAGAAGGTTGAAGAGAGATTGAAAAAAGCCAAAAGCTTCCTGATTTTTATATGTACCAATTTCACTATATAAGTATATTTATAACATGAACTATTAATGTTGCAGTTATAAAAAAAATGAGCTCATATTTTTATTTATCCATTTTTTTCTAACAATGAAAAACAAAACAAAAAAACCATGTTTTTTCTGTTGTTTGCAAAAAGTTTATTAAGGTTTTTTTCTAATCAAATATGTTACTAACAGGCAGTGACAACAAAACATGTAGACGATCAAATCTATATAGACCAAGAAGGTTTCTGGGAGGTCATCCTCTATTTATAAGATTTTGCAGCTTTGGTGCTTCCCAGCTGTGGGGGAAGCGCTTGAGATAGCGATGATGGAAGGAAAATTAATATAGAAAGAATGTAATGTGGATTGAAGACAGATTAATGTTTTTCCCATTCTATGCAAAATGTCTATGAAAGTTTTTTTTCTAGTCAAAGACTTCAGTTTAACTGCAGATCCCATGATATCAACTGTGAAACATTCATTATGGTGTCAAATCTTTCCATGTTGGGGCCTATAATAATCTCCCCGCGGGTGCTATATATATAAAAAGAAACCTTCGTGGTTATTTATTTATTTATTTCACTGCCTCTTAATCCAAAAAGAAAAATCTCTTTATGCTTTCCATTCTAGGTTAACACACAAAATCTTCTGGATTAGTGTACATATCACACAGACAGACAGACAGACAGACAGACACACGTGTGTGTGTGTTTGTGTGTGTTACAACCCCTGGTATGCCCAAATAACACAAATACATACCTATTTCCCTGGCTCAGCTGATAAGGAGGAGACCCTGTGGCTTAGTGGCTAAGACTCCTGCCTAATATGTAATACAGGCCAGGTTCAAATCCCAGTAAAGGTATGGCTAGCTGATGTGAGCTAAATAGCTCAAAATAGATCTATACTAGTCTCCCTTTATTTATCAGCACAAATACAACACACACACACACACACACACACACACTTGGCTTTTCTGCATGGACACCAAACCTGACTAAACATCCCTCTATCTTGTTTTAATTCCCATCAGAGACTTGAACTAAGTTTTTCTGATGACAAAGCCAGAAATGATACACAATTATATATATTCTCTGCTTCATAAGGGTGATTGTAGCCTCCTGAGAGGTGGAATTTTCTTCAGAGATTTTTAGGGAACAAACACCGTACTGCCATACTTCCAAAATTAGACAATATCTTTTTACAATTGATTTATTCCTTTCTCCACTCTCACCCATAAGGCATGGAGTTTTGCGTATCAACATTGCCCCCTGGTGTCCAGAGAGAGGAGAGGATGCATTTTTCTAATTCTCTGAGGAGATTCTTTAGATCCAGATATTTCCTCAATATGAGAATGGCAGTTTGGACATTTAGAAAGATCGTCTGGAAGTTTCATTTTCAGATTTCTGCATGGCACTAAAGGAAAATCCAGGTAGACTCAGTCTTACAACGGTTCGTTTAGAGACCATACAAAGTTGCAACATCAATGAAATAAGAGACTTATGATCATTTTTCACCCTGAGTGTTGC
>JAKRSK010000145.1:50000-72500 GCA_029891615.1 Natrix natrix natrix
TGTACTTATGAAGGCCACCCATTCCAGTCTTTTCCCAGGAGACTGTCTCACCCAGTTCATGCGATAGCTGCTGAAGGTGAATCCCGAGGCTTGGCAGGAGAGACGGAGGGACTCCCCAGGTCTTCTCACATCCCCTCCAGACTCCACTAATTGAACCTCAGATCGGACACCTAAAAAGAAAGATGTTTCAATGAAATCTCCTATATACAGGAACTACAAATGGAAGGAGCCTCTACATAAAATGAAACATTACCTCCAAGGGATACAAGAAAGAATACCAAGTTTAGCCACAGGGTCATTTTGGCTCCCTCTGATGAATGGAGGGAAATTGAAAGGAGAGAATGTGGGAAAACGCACAGACTTTGTGTTGGTGGGTGTCAACTGTTGCCTTTAAAGAGGAAATTGTGCTTTCATTTACATATTGGTTGACATAAAAGAATTCCTCAGAGCAGGGGTTTCATTGTTGAGTTTGCACCTTCCTTGCACAGATGGTTTTTTTATAAAAGTTTCCAGTCCAAAGCAAAATGAATCAGCCTTTACAGAGAGAAAGTTCCTGACAATGAGAGCAATCATCCAATGGAAAAGAAATTTCCTTTGGAAGTTGTGGGAGCTTCATCACTGGAAGCTTTCAAGAAGAGACTGGACTGCCATCTGTCAGAAATAGTGTAGGGATTCCTACTTGGATAGGGAGATGGGACTAGGCTGCCTATGAAGTCCTTTCCGCCTCTGTTAATCTGTTGAAGTTTCAAGTCTTTCCATTTGGGAGCCTATAATAATCTCCCTGTAGTTGCTAGATATAGAAAGAAAGCTTCATGTTTTTTTTAAAAAAATTGCTGTCTATTACTCCCAAAATAAAGCTTTGTTTATGCTTTCCATTGTAACTTAACCCACAAAATCTTCTCGATTAATGTACATATCTGTATCCACATTTTTAGGCCTTTTTTGCATGGTCACAAACCTGACAAAACATCCCTCTATATTGTTTTCATTTCCATCAAAGATTTGAATTACAACAAGGACAGATTTTCTGATGACAAAACAAGAAAAGATAAACATCTTTTTTTCCTTTTAACAAAACTTTTCTGCTTCAAAGGGAAGATAGTGGCCTCCTGAGAGGTTGTTTGGTTGCAGGGTTTTTCTGACAACCATTTTTCTGACCACCAAGCCAGAAATGATACACATCCTTTTATTTTATAACAATTCTATGCTTCATAGCGGGGATTGCAGCCTCCTCAGAGGTGGACTTTTCTTCAGAGATTTTCAGGGAACAATTAAAGGAATAAGAACAGCTATCACACCTCCAAAATTAGACAACATCTATTTAGAATGGATATAATTCCCGTCTCCACCCTCCCCTATAAGCCATGGAGTTTCGTGTCTCAACATTTCCCCCCTGGTGTTCAAAATGAGGAGAGGACACTTTTTTTCTAACTTTCTGAAGAGATTCTTGAGGTCCAGATGTTTCCTCAATATGAAATATGGCAGTTTGGATATTTAGAAACATCATCCTGAAATTTTATTTTCAGACTTCTGCATGGCAGTAGAGGAGAATGCTGGTAGACCTCAACTTACAACAATTCATTTTGTGACCGTTAAAAGTTGCAACATCTCTTTGTCACACTTATGGCTGTTGCAGCATCTCCATAGTCACATGCTCAAAATTCAGATGAAGAAGAGTTTGTTAAACACAAATGCTTGGATGTCCACAAGATGTATAGTCAAAAGGCTGTACAGGCTGAGCCAGGAAAAATGTGGTTTTCTGCCTGGATGGTCACCTGCAGTGAGCCGATAGACAGAAAGGGGGAGTAGTGAATTCCCTCCCATATTTGGGCATACCAGGGGTTGTAACACAAATACTTACCTATTTCCCTGGCTCAGCTGATAAGGAGGAGAGCCTGTGGCTTAGTGGCTAATACATCTGCCTAATATGTAATACAGCCCAGGTTCGAATCCCAATAAGGGTATGGCTAGCTGATGAGAGCTAAATAGCTTGAAATAGATCTATACTAGTCTCCCTTTACTAATTTATCTGCACAAATACAACACAAATATAAAAAGGCAACATTAAAAATATGGTTTTCCGCCTGGATGGTCTCCTGCAGTGAGCCGATAGACAGAAAGGGGGAGTAGTGAGTTCCCTCCCATATTTGGGCATACCAGGGGTTGTAACACACACACACACATACACACACACACACACACACACACACACAGATCTAAATCTATATCTATATCTATATCTATATCTATATCTATATCTATATCTATATCTATCTATCTATCTATCTTTCTATCTCTATCTCTATCTCTATCTCTATCTCTATCTCTATCTCTATCTCTATCAATCTATCAATCTATCAATCTATCAATCTATCAATCTATCTATCAATCTATCAATCTTTCTATCTGTATCTATCTATCTATCTATCTATCTATCTATCTATCTATCTATCTATCTATCTATCTATCTATCTATCTAGATCTGTATCTATCTATCTGTATCTATCTATCTAACACAGCCCGTATAAATATCAAGAAAAATATTTTTTGTAATTCATACAAAAGGAAGCCTTACATTTGATTAAGTAGAATTCTTGCTTTGCAATGTGGAAGCTGTGCTGTTGAATTTCTTTTCTGTAGTCACATCAAAATCTAGAGGTCTACAAAAGGAGACATGGGATTTGTTTCATTTCTTTGTAGAGGAAAAATCCTGAGGGAAGAGAATGTGTCCCATACCCCAAAGTTGGTATTTGGACCACAATATGTCAAAATATCTCCTGATTTATAATTGGTGGTAATTATAACCATCAATCAGTTACAAAAAAGCGAGAAGACAGGCCAAAACATAGAGATCTAGAAGGCTTCATGATAGTAGAGATTTGTAATTGCCAATATCTGTCAGTCTTAGCACAGCCCAGTTGAGGGGAGAAAGCTTCAAGCATCAGAAGAATTTATACATACTTGAGAAGGATAGAGACTCAGGTTTAAGCAAACAGAGTATAAACTAAGGGGAAAGGAAATGAAAATAAATAACATGTAGGAAAGTATGAAACTGAGGAAATTCAGCAAGGAGAATAATAAAAAGACTGAGTGTAAATAAATGTAAGCTGCTCCGAAGGAGATAAACTTCTTGACAGGTTTCAGATTCACTTCCTCTCACTGTGTCTCTCGCACAGTAATAGACAGATGTGTCCTCTTCTTTCAGATTGTTCATTTGCAGATACAGCTGACTTTTGGCATTGTCCCTGGAGATGGTGAAGCGGCCCTTCACTTTGTCGGAGCAGTAAGTGCCAGAACCAGAGCTTATCCATGCCACCCATTCAAGTCCTTTCCCTGGAGCCTGTCTCACCCAGCTCATGTAAGAGCTGCTGAAGGTGAATCCCGAGACTTGGCAGGAGAGACGGAGGGACTCCCCAGGTTTTCTCACATCCCCTCCAGACTCCACCAACTGGGCCTCAGATCGGACACCTAAAATGAAAGATCTTTCAATGAAATCTCCTATATACAGGAACTACAAATGGAAGGAGCCTCTACATAAAAGAAACATTACCTCCAAGGGATGCAAGAAAGAATACCAAGTTTAGCCACAGGGTCATTTTGGCTCCCTCTAAGGAATGGAGGGAAATTGAAAGGAGAGAATTTGGGAAAACACACAGGCTTTGTGTCGGTGGGTGTCAACTGTTGCCTTTAAAGAGGAAATTGTGCTCTCATTTACATATTGGCTGATATAAAAGAGTCATTCGGAGCAGGGGCTTCATTGTTGAGTTTGCACCTTCCTTGCACAGATGATTTTTATAAAAGTTTCCAGTCCAAAGCAAAATGAATCACCCTTTACAGAGAGACAGTTCCTGACAGTGAGAGCAATCATCCAATGGAACAGAACTTTCTTTGGAAGTTGTGGGAGCTTCATCACTGGAAGCTTTCAAGAAGAGACTGGACTGCCTATCTGTCAGAAATAGTGTAGGGATTCCTACTTGGACAGGGGGATTCGACTAGGCTGCCTATGAAGTCCTTTCAAACTCTGTTAATCTGTTGAAGTGTCAAGTCTTCAAATATGGGAGCCTATAATAATCTCACTGTAGTTTCTAGATATAGAAAGAAAGCTTCATGGTTTTTCTTTTCTTAATTTACTGTCTATTACTCCCAAAATAAAGCTTTCTTTATGCTTTCTTTTGTAGCTTAACCCACAAAATCTTCTAGATTAATGTACATATCTGTATCCACATTTTTAGGCCTTTTTTGCATGGTCATAAACCTGACAAAACATCCCTTTATATTGTTTTCATTTCCATCAAAGATTTGAACAACCTGGACTATTTTTCTGACAACCAAGCCAGAAATGATACACGTCCTTTCATATTATAACAATTCTATGCTTCATAGGAGAGAGCAGCCTCCTGAGAGGTGGACTTTTCAGAGATTTACAGGGAACAATTACAGAAATAACAACTGAAGACATAACAACTGCCTCACTTCCAAAATTAGACAATATATATTTAGAATGGATTTATTTCCCCTCCCCCCCCCACCACCATAAGCCATGGAGTTTCATGAGTCAACATTGCCCCCTGGTGTCCACAATGAGGATAAGACACATTTTTCTAATTCTCTGAGGAGATTCTTTTGATCCAGATGTTTCCTCAGTATGAGAATGGCGGTTTGGATCTTTAGAAAGATCATACTGAAGATTTATTTTCAGACTTCTGCAGGGCAGTAGAGGACAATGCAGATAGATGATGAAATGAAGGGACTTGTATTCTGAACGGGTATTGGGAAATTCCTATTGTGACTTAATGGTTTTCATCCCATTTTGCATCTTGAGTGAAGAGGCTAATCCTCTCATTCTGCATTTGTTGAGGCTTTGCTGCAGGAATTTAAAAAATACCCTGTCTTGCAGTATTTGCTTTGCCTATGAATAGAACTATCTAGATCTTTATCTTCCCTTTCCAATAACCTCTTTATCTCTTAAGTGCTGACATCTGCTATGGGCTATTAAGGAAAGAGGGGGCTGCTTTCTCCCTCTTTAAAACAAAAACATGTTTCTCCTTTTTTTCCTTTGGGAAAATATAATATTCTGCATTTTTTTTTTAAATATTTCCCCAAATATTTCATTCTTCTAGGAAGGATAGGAACTGGCTTACTACATTCACGTTCCAAACTCTCAAACTTTACAAGATGTAACCACAGGATTTGTTTCATGTCCGTTTAGAGGAAAGAAACTCATGGATTTGAATGTGGCTGGAACCTTTTATGTCAACATGTCTTCAGATTTGTAGGTGGTGCTAAGAGTAAACTACAAGTAGTGACAACAAGGCAGGAAGAAAGACATTGATCCAAAATATGAATAACATAGTGTAGGATGTTATCACCCAGCCCTCTCCCAGAAAAATGAAATATCCTAGAAAATATTGAAAAGGCAGAATATTACATTTCCCAGGATGTGAAAAGGAAGAAACATGTTTTAAAGACAAAGTAACTCCCTGCAGCTTCCTGCCCATCCCCCTTTGTCAATGGGCCATTAAGATGCCCAATCTAGTCCCTTTGCATAATAAAGTGTTCTCCCCTTCAGTTCCAGGGTGATGGGATTAAGGCATGGTTAGTCTTTACCCACTTCCCTCATGTCATCTGAGAACTCAACCAAACCTGGATTCAAAACACAGCCTAGAATGTTGCCCCTGCATGGCCCCATGGGAGTCTGACAACCATTCAGAATACAAGCTCAAGATCAAGGCCAGAGAGGACATAAAACTAGGGACTCTCAGCATCTCAGCCCTTCCTTCTCTTTTTCTCCTCCCAACATGTGATCACCTTTTCTGTTCAGGATTCAAGCCATGTGGTCCTGTCCACCATGAAACCATCTTTCCAAGCAGTTTCCAAGTCTCCAGTGTCTTTTTCCCCACTTGGAGCCGAACCCAGAAGGACATTTCTTCCAACAATTGGCGACCCAGATGGGACTCCAAGCTAGCCTAAGCATTTTATATGGCCCAGGTAAGCCTCCCATGCCAGCACAGACCCCATTGAGTCTGTGGGTGAACTTTACCTTGACCTTAGCCATTTGGATCTAGGTTTTAAAGGGGTTTTGAGTTTGAGCTGGAAAGAAGGTGAGTACCTCTAATTTTTAATTCTCTAAAATTTAATTTAAAAGCAGGGCAAAGCATGGGAAATGTGTGTATGCCTGCATGTTTATGAATGATGGGATGGGATCCTTCTCCTGTTCACAGCTGGATCTTGGTTGCTGTGTGTGTTTTAGTGGGAGAGCCTGGAAAGTATTAGGGTCAGGCCAGAGCACAGGACCTTCTGTTAGGGAAAGGAAAGTGTATGTGGAAAAGTGAATGAGTTCTAAAAGTCCCTGCAAATAAAGGGTGCACGGTTTAAGACCAAAGTCCCTCTAAATAAAGGGTGTGAGTTCTAAAAGTTCCTGCAAATAAGGGATGAAAAGTTTAAGACCAAACTTTCTTTAAATAAGGGGCACGAGTTCGAAAAAGTCCCTGCGAGTAAAGGGTATGAAGTTTAAAAGAGAGCAAGGAAATTGTGTGGCAAATGGGTTTTGCTGAAAGATGATACAGGAAAACTAATTTGGCTACATAAAGGTACTTAAAAGAAAAGGGAAAATGTTGGGGTTTCTGGTTTTTTCACCCTGGTCAGTTTGTGTCTTTCTTTGTCTTTTATGCAACCACGTGGTTTGTTTGTTAAAGTTTGTGCCTTCCCTAATTTAACAGATTTGCTGCTGGGAATGACTATGATGTGTAAACCTGAGAGTTCTCTCCCCCCCCTCTTATTTTCTCCTTGTCCTTGTGTAAATGTGTGTCTAAACCTTTGTGCACCCTCGAGGTAATTGTAACTATAAAATGTCTCCAATCCAAAAAGAGAAGAATGTTAAATTGTTCAAATAAAGAAAAGAGTAAACTGGCAGAAATTGCCTTCACCTCATTTGTCGGGCCCAGAAAACTGAGTGAAGGGGAAGGGGGGTCTTTACTTTGTGCTTGTTTGGCCAACAAAAACAGAGTAAACAGAAGTATTTTTTCTTCCTTCCTTCCCTGTATCTTAAAGTAACAACCCAGGGAATGTTTTATGTTCATTTACAAGAAAAGTTTCATCCTTGCATTTATTGTGCGTTTAAATGTTTTTACCTGTTCATCTCTTTCCTGAAGCATGTTAATACAGACTCCATTTCTCATCTGTGATATCCCCATAATGCTACCAGTTTATCTGTTTAATAACTGATGGGTTTTTTTGTCAAACTCTGCCCGCAAGCTATCTACCCCCCAACACACCTCCCCTTACCTCTAATACTCCAACAATGCCTTTTTTTTGGGGGGGGGCCTTGTTCTCATTTCTTTCAGCCCTGGAAGATTGTACTCTGCAAGGTGAGTAGAGACTTTTTTTTCTTTTGGGGGGAGGAGGAGAGTGTTGCTTTGTGTGTGCATGTATGAGATGAAGGAAATTCCTACTAGAGGTTTACCTTCGACCTGAGTAAAAACTCTCTGCACATCTATCTGGCCAACCTACTCTATTGGTCCTAAAGTAAAAACCTGTCCTCCAGAAGGCAGTTTTGATTTAGAATTTGTCAACAAATTTGCTGATTTTCTAGCCACCATCAGACAAACTGAAGAGGAGCTCTACCTGAGTTTCTTCTCCAATCTCCTTTGTTGCTCAGACATTTAGAAAGTGTGTGCCCTAACTCCCAGACCCTCTTCTAAAATTTGTTCCCTTGTCAAAAAAAGTGGGAAAGCTCTCCCAAAGTGACTGAGGAGTCCACAAGGATATGTTAAAAAGCTGCGGCAGCAGTAATAGTTGACTTTAAAAAGAAAATAAAAGCTCAAGAGCCCCACCCAGATGCAAATGATGTGTTTTTCCCCCCCAAAAAATTATTGGTTTTTACACATATATGGGGAAAGGTAGGTGGATATACAAAAAATAATAATTTTGGCAGTTCCCACACTGGTGTTAGTAACCCGTCCAGCACTCACGGTTTTTGCAATCTTAAAAATAAATACAAAAGATAAGCAGAAAACAAGATCTTATTCTATAATGTTAACCATGTGTTCATTCATTTTCCTTTGTCACTTTCTAGAGTATCACCAATTGCTTCTTATTTCAAATGTTTTTATTTTTGTAATCTGAGCCTTTTTGATATTGCTTCTTCCTCCCTGTCCCCAGAGGAGCCTTCAGCTCCCCCTCCTTCTTATCCTGCACCATCCTGTCCCTCCCCCCACCTTCGCTATGTTCGTCCTCTAGGAGGAGAGAATTCTTTTTGATGAAGGCTTCAGCCTCCTGCACTGCATTGATTCTAATCCTGTTTCCCTCCCAAAAGATCAACATTCCTTCTGGCAATACCCATCTAAACCAGATTCCTTTATTATATAATTTCTTTGATTAGGAGGTATACTTCCTCCTTCTCTCTCTTATCTTTTTTGGAATCTGCTTAAGAATGGTGATTTCTTTGTCTTTATATATAAATGTTCTCTCCCTTTGGGTCCCAAGTACCTCATCCTTTGTGGTCTTCCTGAGGAATTTAACATGTACTACCCTTGGAACATTATGACTTCTAGCATATGCTGAATTTATCCTATAGACTAGATCCATATCCCACCACAATTGGTTTTTGTCTCTCTTAATATAGTCTGCTAATATTGTACTCATAACTTCCTCAAGGTCTTCATTTTCTGACTCTGGTAGGTTCTGGAATCTAAGAAAAAAGAACATTCTTTCAAATTCTATTTTTGCCAAAAAGTTTTCAAAGTCTGCATTTCCCTTCCGAATTGTTTTGATTTCTTCCCCCAACCCAGCGGCTCCCTCCTCTAACACCAAAATCTTTTGTTTATTTTCTGCAATATGATTTTTAACATCTCTAAGTTCTTCTTTGAGCTCTGTCATTTGTTTTTTCAAGTCATTCTGTCCCCTCATCAGTTCTTGAAACATTTGAGTAACAGATAGTTCTTTAGATCACTCTCCAGCCCCCCCCCCCCCTGGCTCCAACAATGATGTAATCTTTGTCTGTTGCATGCTGGGGTTGGCGGAGGCAGATGGGGGGGGGCTGAAAAAACCTTGCTCATCGGTGGTTTCTTCGGCCCCATTTGCTTGAAATTCAGAGATGTCAGTCTTTTTCCAAAGAAATGGCGTCTGAGGATTGTGCAGCTGTGCCGGTCCCCAAAATGCAAAACAATACCGAAAGTGGCCATTCACAGTTCACAGTTCCAAGGCACTGAGGCAAACCAAGTGCAGGATATCAAATAGGCAAAGTTCAGTAGAACCACAATTCAGGGAGAGGGTCTTGGTTTCCTTCAGAGAGAATAATGTAGCTGGAGGTGGTTTCGAAGGGCCGGTTCATTTATAATTAGACAAACAAAGAAGGGCGGGCGCCATCTTAGCTCCTCTTTCCACTGGGAGAAAGAAAACAGAAATCTCTATCCAGGTTTTTAAAAGGAAAAGGCTCCACAGTCATTCCTGGCAATCGTGATAAAGATCTTTCACCGTTGGCTAGCTCAAATGACAGCTTAACCCTTGATGTCTCTCTTTTAAGGGAGATCATTCAAATGCCATTTATTGCAAGGGGGGGTTAAAAAAAGAAACACCCCCTCTAATCTCCATTCAAATAGGATGAGCACAAAACTTACAGGAGTCTGCTGCTTTCTCTTTGATCGATCAGAGAGTTCAGGATGGGTCCCCCCAACACCAGGATCCTGCCGCACTTCTCCAATTACATTTCCTCCTCCAGGTCCATTCGGCAAAGAGGCGAGCAGTACAATGCTGTCCCTCGCCCCCCCCTCCGCTCCCCAGCCCCTAGGCGAAGCTGAATAGCACCCCGCCAGCTGCCGCCTTTTGGGGGGCTTCAGCAAACCGCCCTTTGGCAGGGAAACCCCCTTCAGGGGCCCCTGTGCTCCTTACGGAGCCAGCCGGGGAGACAAGCGGCTGATAGCACGTCCATTGCCTTCAGGGACCGGAAGTAACCTCCTCAAGACAAACATTTTTTTTTCATTATTCCTAAAATGAGTTGCCTCACATTTGATTAAATTGAATTCTTGCTTTACAATGTGGAAGTAGGGCAGCTGAATTGGCTTTCTGTAATCACATT
This sequence comes from Natrix natrix natrix, assembly GCA_029891615.1. Lineage (NCBI taxonomy): Eukaryota > Metazoa > Chordata > Lepidosauria > Squamata > Natricidae > Natrix > Natrix natrix. Next base: position 60,076 of record JAKRSK010000145.1, read on the forward strand.
CCAAAATCCAAACCTCCACAAGATGAAACCGCAGGATTCGTTTCCTGTCCTTACAGACAAAAGAAGCTGATGGATTTGAATGTATATGGAGCACATCATGTCAAACTTCTCCTGATTTATAGGTTGTGGTTAGAGTAGAGGACAAGTAGTAACAACAATGCTGGAAGGCAGACCCAGATCCAAACTATAATCAATGAGACTGAGGAAATTTGATGATATTGAAAAAAGAAGAAGAAAAGGGACTGAGTGTAAAAAAGTGTAAGCTTCTCAGAAGGAGAGAAAGTTCTTGACAGGCGTCAAATTCACTTCCTCTCACTGTGCCTCTCCAGCACAGTAATAGACAGCTGTGTCCTCTGACTTGAGGTTGTTCATTTGTAGATACAAGAGACTATTGGAATCATCCCTGGAGATGGTGAAGCGTCCTTTGACATTGTCTAAGTAGTAAATTGGAGATGAGGATGTACTTATGTAGGCCACCCATTCCAGTCCTTTCCCTGGTGCCTGTCTCACCCAGCTCATGTAAGAGCTGCTGAAAGTGAATCCAGAAGCTTGGCAGGAGAGATGCAGGGACTCCCCAGGTCTTCTCACATCCCCTCCAGAAGCCACCAATTGAACCTCAGATCGGACACCTAAACAGAAAGATGGTTCAATATGCAGGAATAGCAAATGGAAAGAGCCTCGACATAAAACGAAACATTACCTCCAAGGGATGCAAGAGAGAATACCAAGTTCAGCCACGGGGTCATTTTGGGCTCCCTTTGAGGAATGGAGGGAAATTGAAAGGAGAGAATTTGAGAAAACGCACAAACTTTGCGTTGGTGGGTGTCGCTGGAAAAGGGAAACGAACTGTTGCCTTTAAAGAGGAAATTGTGCCTTCATTTACATATTGGTTGCGATAAAATATTCCCTCAGAGCAGGGGTTTCATACTTGTCCTTGCACACTCCCTGCACACTTGATTTTTAAATACCGTATTTTTCGGAATGTAAGATGCACAAAGGTTTTGAAGAGGCAACTTTAAAAAAAAGTGTTTGCACTCTGCAAACCCCCCCCCCAAAAAATGGCCCGTTTTTCACAAAAACATCCCCATTTTTTTTCTCAAGAAAAGGGCATGAATAGCCTTTTAGAAGCTTGTAGAGTGCTCCTGGGGGGGGGGGGCAAGAACGAGCAAAAAACAACCCATTTTTCACGAAAATGGGCCCATTTCTTTGCTCATTTCTGCCCTCCCCAGCCCCCACCAGCTCATTTTTGTTTTAGATGCTATTTTGTGTGGTGTCTTTATCATTTGTTACTTGCCTAGAGTTGATTTGTTAAGATAAGCCACATAAAAATTGAAAGGAAGGAAGGAAGGAAGGAAGGAAGGAAGGAAGGAAGGAAGGAAGGAAGGAAGGAAGGAAGGACGGACAGAAATTATGGAGGGAGACATTACCTGCAAAAACTACTAGCGAAAAGGCTAACTTTGGCTACAGAGTCTTTGTTTTTTCTCCCTCTGATGAAAGGAGCGGAATCAAATCAACAGAAACAGATTCAGAAAAGTGTTCAATTTTTCTGTTGTGGGGAAACCACCTAGTTAAAGTGGAAATTGTGCCCTGATTTACTTATTGCTTCAAATCAAAGAGCCCCTCATGGCATTCATCTATTAATTTCTTTGCACGCACATTACAAAGATGGTTTTCAATTCACAATGAAGAACCTCACCCACAAACACACACACACACACAGAATCAAGACAGGGATGTTTTATTATGATGTTTCATTACATAGTGATCCAGATGTTTAGTCTAGTCTCATGGTTGATTAAATTTAACTCTTGCTTTGCAATGTGGACATAGGGCAGCTTAATTTCCTTTCTGTTAGTCACATTTCAAATTCTAAAAATCTACAAGATGAGACCACATGATTTGTACCATGTCCTTATAGAGGAAAGAAGCTGATGGATTTGAATTGTGATGGAGCACATCATGTCCTTTCATGACCTAGCTACATGCGGGATCGCATCCTGCCCCATAACATCCCTACGACCGAATTCGCTCCTCCACAGAGAGGGACTTTCTCTGGGTGCCTGTCCACTAAGCAGTTGCCAGAGGGCGGCGCCCAGGAGTAGGGCCCTTCGCTGTGATGGGCCCAGCCCTCTGGAATGACCTCCCCCCGGAATATTAGGATTGACCACCCGACCTCCGCGTCCTTCCGTTACAAAATTCAAGACCCACCTTTTTCAACTAGCAGGCCTGGCTCAACCATAGCTCCAATTTAATAATAATAATAATAAATAATAATAATAAAATTTTATTTGTTAGCCGCACCCTCTCCAGAAGGACTCCGGGGCGGCGTACAATAAAAACACATAAAATACAAATATAGACAGTACATACACATAAAAATAGACGTATACGTGGAGGAGGTAGACAGATAAATGGAGATAGAATTAAGATTGCAATTTAAAATCCCCTAAGTAAAATTACAAGATTAAAAACCCGTCAGGAGCGATATGAATCAAACTATGGTTTAGAGCCAGGCCAGCTACTTGGAAAAGGTGGGTCTTGAGCTTTGCACGGAAGGAGCGGGAGGTCAGAGGTAGTCCTGAATATCCGGGGGGAGGTCATTCCACAGGGCTGGGCCCGCCACAGAGAAGGCTCTGCTCCTAGGCGCCGCCCCCCGACACTGTCTGGTGGACGGCACCTGGAGAAGTCTCTCTCTGTGCGAGCGAATTGGTCGCAGGGATGTATGGGCATGATACGATCCCGCAAGTAGCTAGGTCCTGTGCCATGGAGCGCTTTAAAGATCATTATCAAAACCTTGAAACGCACCCGATAGACCACAGGAAGCCAGTGCAGCTCGCGCAGGAGAGGTGTCACATGGGAGTACCTTGTACTCCCCATAATCACCCGCGCGCGGTAGCCGCATTCTGGACCAACTGTAGTCCTCCGAGTGCATTTCAAGGGAAGCCCCATGTAGAGAGCGTTGCAGTAGTCCAGGCGAGACGTCACCAGCGCATGAGTGACTGTGCGTAAGGCGTCCCGGTCCAATAGGGGGCGCAATTGGCGCACCAGGCGAACCTGGTGGAACGCCCCCCTTGCCACGGCTGTCACATGGTCATCCATGGACAGCCGGGCATCCAGGAGGACGCCCAAATTGCGCGCACCCGCTCCACGGGGGCCAGTTGTACGCCCCCGATGGCCAGAGATGGAATTAACTGGTTGAACCGGGGGGCCGGAACCCACAGCCACTCCGTCTTGGAGGGGTTGAGCTTGAGTCGGTTGTCATCCATCCAGACCCGTACGGCTTCCACACACCGGGACATCACTTTGACGGCCTCGTTGGGGTGGTTCGGGGTGGAAATGTACAGCTGAGTATCATCAGCGTACAGATGATATCCCACCCCGAAACCACGGATGATCTCACCCAGCGGCTTCATATATGTGTTGAACAGGAGTGGCGAGAGGACCGACCCCTGTGGCACCCCACAAGTAAGGGGGCTTAGGGTCGACCTCTGCTCCCCTGCCAACACACGTTGCGTCCGGCCGGAAAGGTAGGAGCCGAACCACCGCAAAACGGTGCCCCGGACCCCCAACCCCTCCAGTCGGTGCAACAGGATACCATGGTCGATGGTATCAAAAGCCGCCGAGAGGTCTAATAGGACCAGGATAGAGGAACAACCCCTATCTCTGGCCCTCCAGAGATCATCCACCAACGCGACCAAGGCCGTCTCCGTGCTGTGCCCGGGGCGAAAGCCGGACTGGCGCGGGTCTAGATAATCATTTTCCTCCAGATGTCGTGGAAACTGATAAGCCACCACACTCTCTACAACCTTCGCCAAAAAGGGAAGGTTGGAGACAGGACGATAATTGGCCAGCTCCGTAGGGTCCAGGGAAGGCTTCTTGAGCAAGGGTCTCACCACCGCCTCTTTCAAGGCGGCCGGAAGAGACCCCTCACCCAACGAAGCGTTCACTAGGCCCAGGAGCCAGTCACGTGTAACCTCCCAGGATGCCAGTACAAGCCAGGAGGGGCACGGGTCCAGTAAACATGTGGTAGGTCGCAGTCTGTCCACGCATTCTGTCCAAATCCTCGATGGCAACCAAGTCAAACTCCTCCCAGACTGGTCTCTCAAGACTCGCCACGGACGTCTCTACTGGACCACTGAAAGGGACCCAATCCTTCCGGATTTGAGCGATTTTATCCTGCAGATATTTCCCAAATTCCTCTGCCCTACCCTGTAAAGGGGCCTCTCCCGCGGCCTCTGAAACAGGAGGGAGCGGGACACCCCGAAACAGGGCGGCAGGGCGGTTCTCTGCGGATGCAATGAGAGCGGCACAATATTGACGTTTGGCCACTCTCAATGCCACAAGGTACGTCCTTAAATGGGCTTCGTACCTGTGTTCGGATCAAATTCGGAACGGGAGGATCTCCAACGACTCTCTAGGCATCTCTTGCGGCGCTTCATCACCCTTAGGTCCTCGGTAAACCAAGGGGCCAGGGTGGATCGTTGCCGCCGGAGAGGCCACAAAGGCGCCACCCCAGTTTCAAGGCCCCGGTAGTCGCATTATTCCACGCGACCACCAGGTCCTTCTACCCGGGGGCGGGTCAGGGCTACAGGAGGTGGCCCAAGCTCCATCTGGAACCTATCTGGTTCCATCAGGCGCCTGGGGGCGGAACCATCTAGTGTTTTCCGGTTCCGCCTCCCCCACAGCGGGGGGTAGCACCAGGGAAGTCAAGTCGGAGGAGTGAGTGATCTGACCATGACAGGGGAGTGATGGTTAAATTCCCTCCTCCCAGATCACTCAACCACTGGTCAGAGACAAAAACAAGGTCCAAGGTGTGGCCTCCCTCGTGTGTCGGGCCCTGAATCAATTGAGTCAGGTCCATGGCTGTCATGGAAGCCATGAACTTCCGAACCCCCCTCGGATGCTTCTCCCACCGATGGCAGGTTAAAATCCCCCATCACTAAGAGTTTGGGGGTCTCAAACCGCCACCGATCAGCTCGAGGACTTCAGGCAGGGCCGCTGATGTATAGCGAGGAGCCAGGTATACTATCAGCAGGCCCAGCTGTCTCCCAGGGCCCCATTTCATGACAAGGGACTCACACCCAGACATCTGTGGCACAGTGGACTCCCTCGGCTCTAAAATCCTCCCGAATAATCGCTGCTACCTCCCACCGCCCCTTCCCTGGGCCCGGGGCTGGTGAAATGCTCGGTAACCTGGTGGGCACATTTCCACGAGGGGTAAACCTCCCTCGTGGCCCAATCATGTCTCCGTTATTCCTGCGAGGTCCGGCTCCCCCTCAAGAATTAGATCGTATTTTATTCCTCCTGGCAATTTTTAAACTTGTAATTTCCATTGGGGTTTTAATTTAACTTATTTTAATATTTCTATTTTATTATAATATTATTGTGTTTTATACCTCCTCCGTACAATGTGTAATTTTATAATATGTGTTTCTTATTTATGGTACGCCGCCCCGAGTCCCTTTGTGGAGAGGGAGCGGCTAAACAAATTTAATAAAATAAAATAAATAAATAAATGTCAAACATATCCCGATTTATAGGTGGTGATAAGAATAAAAAACAAATAGTAATAACCAACCAAGAAGAGAGCACAAACCATTGAGACCCAGAAGGCTTCATGGAAATTGAGATTTGAAATTGCCAATATCTGGCACTCTTGGCCTTACCCAACTGAGGGATGGGAGCTTAAGGTATGTGGGGATCTTATATAGATTAATGTGGAAAGACATAAGAAGCATTAAGGCTCTGATTTAAGCACACGGAGTATAAATTAATGGAGAGAGAATGAAAACTGAATAACGTAGAAAAGAATGAGACTGGGGAAATGCGGTCATATTGAAAGAAATAAGGGGACTGAGAATAAGCAATTCAGAGTAGAGAAAGTTCTTCTCTAGCTTCAGATTCACTTCCTCACACTGTGGGTTCTCGTACAGTAATAGACAGCTTTGTCTTCAGCTTTGAGGCTGTTCATTTGCAGATACAGCTGGCTTTTGGCATCGTCCCTGGAGATGGTGAAGCGTCCCTTGACTTTGTCTGAGTAGTCAGTGCCAGTTGAGTAAATCCATGCCACCCATTGCAGGCCTTTCCCTGGGGCCTGTCTCACCCAAGCCATCCTAAAGCTGCTGAAGGAGAATCCAGAGGCTTGGCAGGAGAGATGGAGGGACTCTCCAGGTCTTCTCACATCCCCTCCAAACTCCACCAACTGGACTTGAGACTTGGCACCTAAAAAGAACGGTGTATCAATAATCTCTCCTGTATACAAGAATTAAAATGGTAAGAAGCAGAAGGGAGGGGGGACAATTACCATGGAGGACTGCCAGTAAGGACAGCAAGTTCAGCCATAGAAGCATTTTTGCTCTGTGCAATGAATGGTGTGGAGTTGATCAGAAAGGATTCAGGGAAAATGCACAAACTTTGTTTTGGTGGGTGTAGCCTGAACAGGAAAACTGTCTGCCTCTTTTAAGGGGGAAATTGTGACTTGATTTACATATTGGTTGGGATAAAGGAACTCACTAGTGCATTCGCTTCATAGTTTTCTTGCATACGCCCTGCAGTGTTGATTTAACTTCAACACTTTTCAGTTTTAAGAAAAGTGAAAGCACCCTTTAAGTTAAAGTAATAAAAACAAAGTCTTGCAGAAGAGTGATTCAAGGAAACAAACGATGAACAAGCACTAAGCACATTTGAAAGAGGGATGTTAGAAAACATGAAACCAGCAGCACCCCTGAATTCAAGAAAGGTTTATACATTTTCTTCTTGAATATGATATTTTGAAAAAACCCCAAAAGAACTGAACGCATACCAAGATCATTCTTTTCTTTTAGATGCTATTTTGTGTGGTGTTTTTATCAGTTGTTAATTGCTCAGAGTTGATTCACTAAGATTGGCAGCCATAAAAATTGACGACTACTACTACTACTACTACTACTACTACTACTACTACTATTATTATTATTATTATTATTATTATTATTATTATTATTATTATTATTATTATTGCATCAACAGAATTGTATCACAGCGGCCAGTTGTTTCACCGGATTTGGCATTGATTACTAGTCGGGCCCCACCCAGGGGCCTAGGACATCGTAACGTATTTTCGTAATATGTGTGTGGATCCAAGCAGTGCGGCCTTTTGCATTTGACTGATGGTGATTTTGTCAATTTTTAACTGTTTTAAATGTAATTCCAGTGCTTTTGGAATAGCACCCAGTCTGTCGATTACCACTGGAATTACCACTGCTGGTTTGTGCCATAATCGTTGAATTTCAATTTTTAAGTCCTGGTATTTTGCGATTTTTTCATGTTCCTTCTCCTCAACCCTGCTATCACCTGGTATTGCGATGTCTATGATTGTAACCTTCTTTTTCTCAACCAGTGTGATGTCTGGTGTATTATGTGCTAGTATTTTATCCGTTTGTATGCGAAAATCCCACAAGATCTTGACCATCTGACCCTCGACGACTTTTTCAGGCTTATATTCCCACCAGTTTGTTGTTGTTTTAATATTATAATTTTTGCACAAATTCCAGTGGATCATTTGTGCTACTGAATTGTGCCGCAATTTATAATCAGTCTGCGTGATTTTTTTACAGCAGCTGAGTATGTGGTCAACAGTTTCATCAACTTCTTTGCAGAGTCTGCATTTGGCATCATCAGAGGATTTTGGCCTTAATGGCATTTGTTCGGATAGCTTGTTCTTGCGCAGCTAGGATTAGTGACTCTGTTTCTTTCTTTAATGTACCTGCTGTTAACCATAACCAAGTTTTACAATGTCCACTTTATCTTTTATTTTTTCCAGAAATTGACCATGTAATGCTTTGTTCTGCCAACTCTCCATTCTTGATTTTATCACATCTTTTCTGTATTCTTGTTTTGTCTGTTGGGCCTTCAGTAGATTTTTGTTCTTTACTTTGATTAATAGATGTTCTTGACTTTCTTTTAAATAATCAGCCAGTGCATGTTTTTCTTCTTCAACTATTTGCTTGACTTGTAATAATCCTCTGCCACCTGATTTTCGGGGCAGGTATAGTCTATCAGTGTCGCCGCGTGGATGTAAACTGTAGTGCATTGTCATTAGTTTCCTGGTTTTTCGGTCCAAAATGTCCAAATCAGCTTGTGTCCAGTTAACTATACCAGCTGTGTATCTTATAACTGGTATTGCCCAGGTATTTATGGCCTTGATTGTATTTCCACCATTTAATTTAGATTTCAAAATTTTCCTAACTCTGTTGGTTGTTGTTGTTGTTGTTGTTGTTGTTGTTATTATTATTATTATTATTATTATTATTATTATTATTATTAGCTAAAGTAATAATAACAATAGCAATTATAAAAAATCATCAAAATTGTGTAAATATAACCTAATAATAAACAAATTTGTGAAAAGAAGGATGGATGGAAGGAAGGAAGAAAGAAAGGAAGGAAGACAGGAAGAAAGGAAGAAAACTTAAAATTTGTAATGAGAATGAAAAGAAACAAAAAAAGGTATTTCTTCTGCAGCAAATATAAGTACATTTATAAAATTAACTTAAAAGAGCTCATGTTTTTCTATAATCTTTTTTTTTCTAATCATCAAAACCACAAACCACGACTTGTGTGTTTTTCTGTTTCATGCAAAGTTTATGAATAATTTCCTAACCAAAAAAATTAGTTTAGTCTCCCCTGCACATTCCATTTTCTTCACCTTCTATCTCTCCATTGTGAGTGGTGTTGGGTTTTTTCCATTTGTAGGAAGTTATCACCCAGCCCTCTCCCAGAAAAATGAAATATCCTAGGAAATATTGAAAAGGCAGAATATTATATTTTCCTGGATGTGAAAAAGGGAGAAACGCATTTTAAACACAAAGTAAATTCCTGCAGCTTCCTGTCCATCCTCACTTTGTCAATGGGCCATTAAGAAGGCCAAGCTAGTCCACTTTACATAATAAAGAGTTCTCCCCTTCAGCTCCAGGGGGATGGGATTAAGGCATGGTAATATAAGCCTTTACTCAACTGACCACATGGCATCTGAACTCAATCAAACCTGGATTCAAATCTCAGCCTAGAGGGTTGCCCTTGCATGGGCCCATGTGAGTCTGACAGCCAATCAGAATACATTTCTTACACAGGAACAGGAAACAGATAGGTGGGGCCGAACAGATTATAAAAAGCCCCTTCTCTTCTTTTCCCTTCTCTTCTTCTCCACCAACATTGAAGCATGTGATCACCTTTTCTGTTCAGGACTCAAACCATGTGGTCCTGTCCACCATTAAAACCATCTTTCCAAGCATCCTCCATGTCTCCAGTGTCTTTCCACACTTGGAGCCGAACCCAGAAGGACATTTCTTCCAACACATTTAAGGATATAATATACTCCCTACAGTTATCATCTATAAAAGCAAGGTTTTATGAGTTTTTTTTTTCTATTTGTATATTAGTCCAAACAGAAAACGCTCTTCTTTCATTTTCAGCTTTATCCTCAAATCTTCTGGATTAATGTACATATCTAATGTCTTTTTTTTTTTTTAGTTTCCTTGCATGTTCACCAAATCTTGTAAAACATCCTTCTATGATGTTTTGATTTCCATCAAAGATTTGAACTACCCGGACAGTTTTTCTGGTGACAAAACTGTTATGTATATAGTTTTCCCTCTGGTCCGCTGCACTAGGGGGCGCTGTGCTAAGCGCTGATTGGCTGACTGCTCGGACAGCGGCATATATAAAGGCTGTCAGAGCAGAGCTCAGCTGTTGCCTGTTAGCGAAGCGCGTGTATTGTGAATTGCCGCGTTGGCAACCTGTTAGCAATAAATTGTTAGCATTCTGTTAAGTCCTGGCTCGCCTCCATTTGTCCACCTGTGTTCTCCGTAAGATAGAACATTTGGCGACGAAGGTGGGATCCTCTGGAGGAGCCCAGGCAGAGCTGTGAGTCACTAACCACGAGCTGAGTCACCAAGAGCTGAATTCCCTCAGGGGAATCACTCGACGAGAGGTCGAGTGAGTCATTGTCCTCGCAGACTACGTTGGCTGAAAATCTACAGAAAAAGTTACCTCAGAGATGGCATCCATGAATACTTTTGCCGCCTTCAACGCGGCCACAGAGACTTGGGTCTCATATATTTCGCGTTTTGAATGTTTTTTAGAAGCCAACGGCTTCACAGATTTAACTGAGCAGCGAAAAAAGGCTTGTTTTTTAAATTTGTGTAGTACTGAGATGTTTAATTTGGCTGAAACCTTAGTTGCCCCACACTCTGTCCACGACATAACCTGGGACGTGTTAATGACCAAATTAAAGAATCATTACGCCCCATCGCTTTCCCGCACTACACGAAGATTTGCCTTTTACCGTAGGGTCCAGCGAGAAGGAGAATCCATAAATGATTACGTGGCTGCGTTACGAGCCGCAGCTATACATTGTAGATTTAGAGACCTAGATGAGGTTTTAACAGATCAGATTGTGGGAGGTGTTAGGGACCTCCGCATACAACGCCATCTACTGGCCAAACCCGAACTTGATTTGCAAACAGCCCTTGATGAAGCCAGGGCTGTAGAAATGTCAAATAAGTCCACAAACGAACTCCAGAGATTCTCAAACCCTCTACCTGTTGAAAAGACTACCGAGGTTCACCATGAAGACACTCTCGAGGACGCCGGAGCTGTCGGAAACGATGAAGTACATCGTCTGCGTGGGGAGCAACAAAAAGGGCGCCAGGGTAAGGCTGCATTCCGTGCAAATTGCCCTGGGTGTGGGGGTAAGCATGATAGGGCAGACTGCCGTTTTAAGAACGTTGCCTGTCTCCGTTGCGGGAGAAGGGGCCATTTGGCAAGAGTTTGTAGGGCAGCGGCGCCTTGTGCAAGCGCGTTAGAAGGGAATTCTCCCAGCCCTAACCAAAGTTTCAAGAAGCCCTCTAATTTTAGCAGGAATGCTGGGTCTAGGAAACAAGATTCTTGTTTCACAGTCAATGATGACAGGGATGAGTCTGCTGTAGATCAGATCATCCATGCACCCAGGGGGAAAATATTCCTCAATGTCAGGATAGAGGGTAAACCATGTCAGATGGAGATAGATACTGGCTCAGCCGTGTCTATCATCTCATGGGCAGGAATCAGGAAAATTGTGCCAGGTATTTCACAGGCACGTCTATCCCCGTGCCCATTGAAGCTGAGGGACTTCCAAGGGAATTCCATTCCAGTACTAGGAAAGTTTTACTGTAAGGTATCATTTAAACAGTTTCACAAGAGGCTTCCCCTCATTGTAGTCAAGGGCCCCAGGCCAAGTTTATTAGGGTTGGAATGGTTTGAAGCTTTAGGTCTAGCCATAACTGGTATAGATCAGATTCAGACCACTCCACACCTTGATGCACTGATTAAGGAATTTCCCGAAGTTTTCGGGGAAGGTTTAGGAAAATATACTGGCACACCCATATCTTTCAATTTAGACCCCCAAGTGCCACCACGGCGGCTCAAGCCGCGCAGGGTGCCGTTCGCGTTAAAATCTAAAGTGGACGCTGAAATAGATAAGTTAATAGCTCAGGGGGTGTTAGAACCTATTGACCATGCCCGCTGGGAGACTCCCATTGTCATACCAGTGAAGCATGATGGGTCTGTGCGCATATGTGGGGACTTTAAATGCACACTTAATCGCGCATTACAGCAGAGTGCATACCCCTTACCAGTAGTGCAACATTTATTGCACTCACTGGGACAGGGAACAATATTTGCTAAACTCGATCTGGCTCAGGCATATCAGCAGTTGCCTGTGGATGAGGCAACTGCTGAAGCCCAGACTATAGTTACGCATAGAGGCGCTTTTAAGTGCCACCGATTGCAGTTTGGGGTCAGCGTAGCGCCAGGGTTATTTCAGAACCTAATGGAAAGGCTTTTGCAAGGGATACCAGGCGTCGTGCCTTATTTTGACGACGTCCTGGTATCAGCCCGTTCGCTGGCGCACCTTATGGCCCGTCTACGAACCGTACTTCAGCGTTTCCGCGGTGCTGGGTTAAAACTAAAAACTACCAAGTGCCAAATCGCGGTTCCACAAGTTGAGTTTTTAGGTTTCTTAATCGATAAGAAAGGAATCCGTCCTACGCCTGCTAAGGTGCAGGCAATCAGCCAAGCCCCCTCACCAACAAACAAAGCCGAACTCCAAGCTTTCTTAGGGCTGCTCAATTTTTACAATATTTTTCTGCCTCATAAAGCGTCTATTGTGGAGCCCCTCCATCGATTGCTAGACCGTTCCGCAAAATGGTTTTGGGGAAAGAAAGAGGCCGCTGCTTTTGCTAATATCAAAAAGTTTTTAACCTCTGAGACTGTTTTGCACCAATACAGCGAATCCCTCCCGGTGACTCTGACTTGTGACGCATCACCCTACGGGGTCGGAGCGGTTTTAAGCCACCGTCTGCAGTCTGGTTTAGAAGTGCCGGTCGCATTTTTCTCCCGCACCTTGT
>JAKRSK010000145.1:77500-102124 GCA_029891615.1 Natrix natrix natrix
TTCCGAGGTCCTTGGTTAGGACTTGAGCTGTTGAGCTACCAACCAGCTGTGAATCTCACCAAAGATTAACCACATCATACTAACTAAAGTAATAATAATAACAATAGCAATTATAAAAAGTCATCAAAATTGTGTAGAATATAACAAAATGATGAACAATTTTGTGAAAAGAAGATTGGATGGAAGGAAGGAAGAAAAACAGGCAGGAAGGAAGAAAACTTAAAATTTGTAATGAGAATTGAAAGAAACAGTAAAAAGGATGTCGGTATTTCTTCTGCAACAAATATAAGTACATTTATAATATTAACTTAAAAGAGCTCATGTTTTTCTATAATCTTTTTTTTCTAATCATCAAAACCACAAATCATGACTTGTGTGTTTTTCTGTTTCATGCAAAGTTTATGAATAATTTTCTAACATTTTTTTTTTTTTTTAGTTTAGTCTCCTCTGGACATTCCATTCTCTTCACCTTTTATCACTCCATTGTGAGTGGTGTTGGGTTTTTCCATTGAAGGATATAATATCCTCCCTGCGGTTATCATCTATAAAAGCAAAGTTTTATGAGTTTTTTTTTCTACTTATATATTAGTCCAAACAGAAAACGCTCTACTTTCATTTTCAGCTTTATCCTCAAATCTTCTGGATTAATGTACATATCTAATGTCTTTATTTTTTTTTAGTTTCCTTGCATGTTTACCAAACCTGGTAAAACATCCCTCTATGATGGTTTGATTTCCACTACAGATTTGAACTACCTGGACAGTTTTCTGGTGACAACACATCCTTTTTAAATAAAGCTTTTATGTTTCAAACGGAGGATTGTAGCCTTCTGAAATGTGGAAATTTTTTTGTTATGTTTACAGGGAACAATTACCGAAATAACAACTGTCACACCTCCAGAATTAGACAATGTCTTTTTAGAATGGATTTATTCCCTCCCCCACAGTCACCCATAAGCCATGGAGTTTCGTGTGTCAACATTGCCCCCTGGTGTCCAAAGTGAGGAGAGGAGACGTCTTTCTAACCCTCTGAGGAGATTCTTTAGGTCCAGATGTTTCCTCAACATGAAATTGGCAGTTTAGATTTTTAGAAAGATCATCCTGAAATTTCCTTTTCAAATTTCTGCCATGATTTTCAACACGAAAATGTCATTTAGTCTTTTTTTTTTTTTTTTGCTCAGAAGTCAGATCACTTTGCAAACAGGGAAGGCAAAACTGGGATTTTGAAGACATTTTCCTCAATCTTCATTGGCTTCCAGTATACTTTCTTCCAGAATATCCACGACAAAAGAATCCAGAAATGTCACTACATGGTGGTGAAGAAACATAGCACCCACCCCTCTCCTATAAGAATGAAATATTGTAGGAAACATTAAAAAGGAAGACTATTACATTTCCCTGGATGAGAAAAGGAGCAACATGGTTTAAAGTCAAAGCAGCTCCTTCAGATCCAGGGTGATGGGATTAAGACCCTCAGGACATGATAGGATTAGCCCTCTACCCATCTCACAACATGGCACCTGGGGAGATTACATGACTCAACATTCAACCAAGCCTGGGACACAGACAGCCTACAAAGTTAGCCAGGACCCTCGCCATCTGGGAGTCTAAAAGCCAATGGGATACATTTGTTCCACAGGAACAGAAAACGCTAAGACAAGTCCCAAGAGACGGTATAAATATATCCCTCTGTCCACTCCATATGCTCTTTTGCAAAGGACCTCAAACCATGTGGTCCTGTCCATCATTAAACCATCTTTCCAAACAGCTTCCATGTTGCAGTGTCTTTCCTCCAACTTGTAACTGAACCCAGGTGGACATTTCTTGCAACTGTGGTAAGTCCTAATTAGCCAGCCCCAAACCACTTGACCTCAAAATTTCTTCAGGCAATGATGCCTCTTTTGTCTAAGAAAAGGACTTGAACATTCTCCCTAGAGTTGGACATGACTGGACAGTGCAAACCTTTTACTTTATCTTTACATTACAGTCAAGGAGAGGTGGCTCTTTAAAAAAAATGTGATGGAGAAATGGATGGAAAGATGGATGGATGGGTTGGCAGATGGTTTAATGATAGAGATGATAGATAGATAGATAGATAGATAGATAGATAGATGGATGGATGGATGGATGGATGGATGGATGATAGATAGATAGATAGATAGATAGATAGATAGATAGATAGATAGATAGATAGATATAGATAGATATAGATAGATAGATAGATAGATAGATAGATAGATAGATAGATAGATAGATAGATATAGATATAGATATAGATATAGATATAGATATAGATATAGATATAGATATAGATATAGATATAGATATAGATATAGATATAGATATAGATATAGATAGACAGACAGACAGACAGAAAGACAGACAGACAGATAGATAGATATAGATTAGGTATAGAAAGAAAGAAAGAAAGAAAGAAAGAAAGAAAGAAAGAAAGAAAGATAGAAAGAAAGAAAGAAAGAAATTGGTCACTTGAGAAGACATTGTTTATTTCTCCTTAATAAATATCTTTGGATAAAAGAGATTTCTCTACTCACATAATAATTTTTAACATACTCTACAGACACACACACACACACACACACAGAAACACAAATAGATTAGGGGCCTGTCATAATACGTTTTGAGAGAAACATTTTTAATTATTGGAAAAGTGGGCACCTTTGATTAGATAAAAATCTAGCTTTGCATTGTGGAAGTTCTGGGACTGATCAAAGGATCAAAAGGGATGGAATCTCAAAACAATAAAAGAAGGGAACCACACAATTCAAATAGAACATAAATAAAACACAAATACAGACTTGTGTGAATCATTTCGGAGAGCTGCTCAGAGGCAGAGAAAGTTCTTGACAGGCTTCAGATTCATTTCCTTTCACTGTGTTTCTCACACAGTAATAGACAGCTGTGTCCTCTTCTTTCAGGCTGTTCATTTGCAGATACAGCTGGCTTTTGGCATCGTCCCTGGAGATGGTGAAGCGGCCCTTGACTTTGTCTGAGTAGTAAATCCTAGTTGAGTAAATCGATGCCACCCATTCCAGTCCTTTCCCTGGAGCCTGTCTCACCCAATCCATCCTATAGCTGCTGATGGTGAATCCGGAGGCTTGGCAGGAGAGACGGAGGGACTCTCCAGGTCTTCTCACATCCCCTCCAGACTCCACCAACTGGACTTGAGACATGGCACCTAAAAAGAAAGCTGTATCAATAATCTCTCCTGTATAAAAGAATCAAAATGGAAAGGAACAGAATAGGGAGGAAACAATTACCATGGAGAACTGCCAATAAAGACACCAAGTTTAGCCACAGAAGCATTTTTGCTCTGTGCAATGAGTGATGGGTTATTGATGAGAAAGGATTTGGGAAAATGCAGAAACTTTGTTTTGGTGGGTGTAACCTGAACAGGAAAACTGACTGCCTCTTTTAAGGGGGAAATTGTGACTTGATTTACATATTGGTTGGGATAAAGGAACTCACCAGTGCATTCGCCTTATAGTTTTCTTGCATACTCCCTGCAGTGTTGATTTAACTTTAAAACTTTTCAGTTTTAAGAAAAGTGAAAGCACCCTTTAAGTTAAAGTAATAGAAACAAAGACTTTCACAAAAATGATTCAAGGAAACAAATGATGAACAAGCACTAAGCACATTTGAAAGAGGGATGTTAGATAATATGAAACCAGCAGCACCCCTGAATTCAGGAAAAGTTTACACATTTCTTCTTGAATATGATCTTTTGAAGAAACCCAAAAAGAACTGAACACATACCAAGATCATTCTTATCGTTTAGATGCTATTTTGTGTGGTGTTTTTTATCAGTTGTTAGTTGCCCAGAGTTGATTCACTAAGATGGACAGCCACAAAAATTGAATCATCATCATCATCATCATCATCATCATCATCATCATCACAATCACAATCATAATCATAACCATAATATGAGACAGTCGACCACTTGATCGGAGACTTAGGGGTTTTTTAGTTAAATGTTTTTTAAATTCTTTTAGGGGTTTAGGGGTTGAGGGGTGGGTGGGTCAGATCAGGAGCGATGACAGAGCCAGGTCACCAGGTGGGGTCTTGAGCAGAAGGAGCAGAGAGGAGGAGGGGGGAGAGGATATCATTCCTATACAGGGCTCCTTGATTCCAACAGTCGTAGGGAGGGGCAGATACGAGGACAGATTAACAACTCGCAGTCAGTTGGGAGACCGTGGGTGCTGGTTACACCCGGTCGCTTGTACCAACCCCCGCGTTCTAGGTGGTCAGGATCTGCAGGCCCAGGGCCTGAGGCTGTTGTTATGCAATGCGAGGTCCGTTGTCAATAAGGCCCCCCTCATTCATGATCTAATTTTGGAGGGGGAGCCGGACCTCGCGGGAATAACGGAAACCTGGTTGGGCCACGAGGGAGGGTTACCCCTCGTGGAAATGTGCCCACCAGGTTACCAAGCATTTCACCAGCCCCGGGCCCGGGGAAGGGGCGGTAGGGTAGCAGTGATTATCCGGGAGGACTTAGAGCCGAGGGAGTCCACTGTGCCACAGACGTCCGGATGTGAATCCCTTGTTGTGAAATGGGGCCCTGGAAGGCAGTTGGGCCTGCTGATAGTATACCTGGCTCCCCGCCATACATCAGCGACCCTGCCTGAGCTCCTCGAGCTGATCTCATCGGTGGCGGTTGAGACCCCCAAACTTCTAGTGATAGGGGATTTTAACCTGCCGTTGGTGGGAGAAGCATCAGAGGGGGTTCGGGAGTTCATGGCTTCCATGATAGCCATGGACCTGACTCAAATGATTCAAGGCCCGACACACGAGGGAGGTCACACCTTGGACCTTGTTTTTGTCTCTCGCCAGTGGTTGAGTGATCTGGGAGGAGTGAATTTAACCATCACTCCTCTGTCATGGTCAGATCACTCACTCCTCCGACTTGACTTCCCTGGTGCTACCCCTCGCTGCGGGGAGGCGGAACCGGAAAACATTAGATGGTTCCGCCCCAGGCGCTTGATGGAACCAGACAGGTTCCAGACGGAGCTTGGGCCACCTCCTGCAGCCCTGACCCGCCCTCGGGTAGAGGACCTGGTGGCTGCGTGGAATAATGCGACTACCGGGGCCTTGAACCGGGTGGCGCATTTGCGGCCTCTCCGGCGGCAACGATCCACCCTGGCTCCTTGGTTTACCGAGGAGCTAAGGGTGATGAAGCACCGCAAGAGATGCCTAGAGAGTCGTTGGAGATCCTACCGATCCGAATTTGACCGAGCACAGGTACGAGCCCATTTAAGGACATACCTAGTGGCATTGAGAACGGCCAAACGTCAATATTGTGCTGCTCTCATTGCATCCGCAGAGAACCGCCCTGCCGCCCTGTTTCGGGTGTCCCGCTCCCTTCTGTTTCAGAGGCCGTGGGAGGCCCCTCTACAGGGTAGGGCAGAGGAGTTTGGGAAATATCTGCAGGATAAAGTCGCTCAAATCCGGAAGGATTGGGTCCCCTTCAGTGGCCCAGTCGAGACGCCAGTGGCGAGTCTTGAGAAACCTTTTTGGGAGGAGTTTGACTTGGTTGTCATCGAGGATTTGGACAGATTGCGTGGACGACTGCGACCTACCACATGTTTACTGGACCCGTGTCCCTCCTGGCTTGTACTGGCATCCTGGGAGGTTACACGCGACTGTCTCCTGGGCCTAGTGAACGCTTCGTTGGGTGAGGGGTCTCTCCCGGCCGCCTTGAAAGAGGCGGTGGTGAGACCCTTGCTCAAGAAGCCTTCCCTGGACCCTACGGAGCTGGCCAATTATCGTCCTGTCTCCAACCTTCCCTTTTTGGCGAAGGTTGTAGAGAGTGTGGTGGCTTCTCAGTTTCCACGACATCTGGAGGAGAATGATTATCTAGACCCGCGCCGGTCCGGCTTTCGCCCTGGGCACAGCACAGAGATGGCCTTGGTCGCGTTGGTAGATGATCTCTGGAGGGCCAGAGATAGGGGCTGTTCCTCTATCCTTGTCCTATTAGACCTCTCGGCGGCTTTTGATACCATCGACCATGGTATTCTGTTGCGCCGACTGGAGGGGTTGGGGGTCCGGGGCACCGTTTTGCGGTGGTTCGGCTCCTACCTCTCTGGCCGGACGCAACGTGTGTTGGCAGGGGAGCAGAGGTCGACCCTATGCCCCCTTACTTGTGGGGTGCCACAGGGGTCGGTCCTCTCGCCACTCCTGTTCAACACATACATGAAGCCGCTGGGTGAGATCATCCGTGGTTTCGGGGTGGGATATCATCTGTACGCTGATGATACTCAGCTGTACATTTCCACCCCGAACCACCCCAACGAGGCCGTCGAAGTGATGTCCCGGTGTGTGGAAGCCGTACGGATCTGGATGGATGACAACCGACTCAGGCTCAACCCTTCCACGACGGAGTGGCTGTGGGTTCCGGCTCCCTGGTTCAACCAGATAATTCCATCTCTGGCCATTGGGGGCATTCAACTCGCCCCCGTGGAGCGGGCGCGCAATTTGGGCGTCCTCCTAGATGCCAGGCTGTCCATGGATGAACAGCCGCGCGGGTTATTATGGGAAGTACACGTTACTCCCACGTAACACCTCTCCTGCGCGAGCTGCACTGGCTACCTGTGGCCTTTCGGGTGCGTTTCAAGGTATTGATCACCATCTTTAAAGCGCTCCATGGCATAGGACCTAGTTATCTGCAGGATCGCATCCTACCACACACGTCCCTGCGACCTATCCGCTCACACAGGGAGGGGCTCCTCCTGGTGCCGTCTGCTAGGCAATGCCAGCGGGCAACACCTAGGAGTAGATCCTTCTCTGTGATGGGCCCAACCCTCTGGAATGACCTCCCCCCAGACATTCGAACTACCACCGACCTCCGTTCCTTCCGGCAAAAGTTAAAGACGCACCAATTTCAATCAGCTGGCCTGGCACTTTCTTAGTTTTACCTCCCGGGGATTTATCTTATTTTAATAGGGTTTGGGGTTTTAATTGTGATGTTTTTAGGATTAGAACATATTTATTTCTTAGTACAGCCTATCTCCCCCTCCAAATGTATCTTAAATGTATTTAATTATTATGACTGGTTTTATTTGTATTGTCTGTACACCGCCCCGAGTCCCTTTCTGGGAGAGGGGCGGTCTAAAAATCTAAGAAATAAAATAAAATAAATAAATAATAATTTTTAACATACTCTACACACACACACACACAGAGAGAGAGAGAGAGAGAGAGAGAGAGAGAGAGAGAGAGAGAGAGAGAGAGAGAGAGAGAGAGAGAGAGAGAGAGAAACACAAATAAATTAGGGGCCTGTCATAATACGTTTTGAGAGAAACATTTTTAATTATTGGAAAAGTGGGCACCTTTGATTAAATAAAAATCTAGCCTTGTAATGTGGAAGTTGTGCAACTGATCAAAAGAGCCAAAGGGATGGAATTTCAAAACAATAAATGTAGGCAGCCACACAATTCAAATAGAACATAAATAAACCACAAATTTGTGTAAATCATTTTGGAGAGCTGCTCAGAGGCAGACAAAGTTCTTGACGGGCTTCAGATTCACTTCCTCTCACTGTGTCTCTCGCACAATAGTAGACAGCTGTGTCCTCTTCTTTCAGGCTGTTCATTTGCAGATAGAGCTGGCTTTTGGCATCGTCCCTGGAGATGGTGAAGCGGCCCTTGACTTTGTCTGAGTAGTAAATGGTTGTTGAGTAAATCATTGCCACCCATTCGAGTCCTTTCCCTGGAGTCTGTCTCACCCACATCATCCAATAGCTGCTGATGGTGAATCCAGAGGCTTGGCAAGAGAGACGGAGGGACTCCCCAGGTCTTCTCACATCCCCTCCAGACTCCACCAACTGGATTTGAGACTTGGCACCTAAAAAGAAAGGTGTATCAATAATCTCTCCTGTATACAAGAATTAAAATGGTAAGAAGCAGAAGGGAGGGGGGACAATTACCATGGAGGACTGCCAGTAAGGACAGCAAGTTCAGCCACAGAAGCATTTTTCCTCTGTGCAATGAATGGTGTGGAGTTGATAAGAAAGGATTCAGGGAAAGTGCACAAACTTTGTTTAGGTGGGTGTAGCCTGAACAGGAAAACTGTCTTCCTCTTTTAAGAGGGAAATTGTGACTTGATTTACATATTGGTTGGGATAAATGAACCCACCAGTGCATTCGCCTTATAGTTTTCTTGCATACTCCCTGCAGTGTTGATTTAACTTCAACACTTTTCAGTTCTAAGAAAAGTGAAAGCACCCTTTAAGTTAAAGTAATAAAAACAAAGACTTGCACAAGAGTGATTCAAGGAAACAAACGATGAACAAGCACTAAGTACATTTGAAAGAGGGATGCTAGAAAACATGAAACCAGCAGCACCCCTGAATTCAGGAAAGGTTTATACATTTTCTTCTTTAATATGATTTTTTGGAGAAACCCAAAAAGAATTGAACGCATACCAAGATCATTCTTTTGTTTTAGATGCTATTTTGTGTGGTGTTTTTATCAGTTTTTAGTTGCCCAGAGTTGATTCACTAAGATGGACAGCCATAAATTATTATTATTATTATTATTATTATTATTATTATTATTATTATTATTATTATTATTATTATTATTATTATCATCATCTAAAGTAATAATAATAAAAATAGCAATTATAAAAGTCATCAAAATTGTGTAGAATATAACATAATAATAAACATCTTTGTGAAAAGAAGGATCGATGGAAGGAAGGAAGAAAACTTAAAATTTGTAACGAGAATGAAAAGAAACAAAAAAAGGATGTCGGTATTTCTTCTGCAGCAAATATAAGTACATTTATAATATTAACTTAAAAGAGCTCATGCTTTTCTATAATCTTTTTTTTTCTAATCATCAAAACCACAAAGCATGACTTGTGTGTTTTTCTGTTTCATGCAAAGTTTATGAATAATTTTCTAACAAAAAAAAAAAATAGTTTAGTCTCCTCTGCACATTCCATTCTCTTCACCTTCTATCTCTCCATTGTGAGTGGTGTTGGGTTTTTCCATTTAAGGATATAATATACTCCCTGCGGTTATCATGTATAAAAGCAAAGTTTTATGAGTTTTTTTTCTATTTGTATATTAGTCGAAACAGAAAACGCTCTTCTTTCATTTTCAGCTTTATCCTCAAATCTTCTGGATGAATCTACATATCTAATGTCTTTTTTTTTTTTTTTAGTTTTCTTGCATCTTCACCAAACCTGGTAAAAAATCCTTCTATGATGGTTTCATTTCCATCAAAGATTTGAACTACCTGGACAATTTTTTTGGTGACAAAACCAGAAATGGTACACATCCTTTTGAAATAAAACTTTTATGTTTCAAAGGGAGGATTGTAGCCTTCTGAAATGTGGATTTTTTTTTTTTGTTATGTTTACAGGGAACAATTACAGAAATAACAACGGTCACACCTCCAAAATTAGACAATGTCTGTTTAGAATGGATTTATTCCCTCCCCCACAGTCACCCATAAGCCATAGAGTTTCGTGTGTCAACATTGCCCCCTGGTGTCCAAAGTGAGGAGAGGAGACATCTTTCTAATTCTCTGAGGAGATTCTTTAGGTCCAGATGTTTCCTCAAGATGAAACTGGCAGTTTAGATATTTAGAAAGGTCATCCTGAAATTTCCTTTTCAAATTTCTGCCATGATAGTAAACACGAAATTGCCATTCAGTCTTTTTTCTTCTTCTCAGAAGTCAGATCACTTTGCAAACAGGGAAGGCAAAACTGGGACTTTGAAGACATTTTCCTCAATCTTCATTGGCTTCCAGTATACTTTCTTCCAGAATATCCACGACAAAGAACCCAGAAATTTAACTACATGGTGGTGAAGAAAGTGAGCACCCGACTTCCGGTTCCGGCTGCAGATCACGACGGGCAAGCTTTACTCGCCCCGCGCGCTCCTGGTGGGCTCCCAACTGATCTGGGGGGGCACAGGACGCTCTGGAGGGGCTCCTGCTGAGGGGGCAGCATAGTGTGGGACCTCCTGAGTCGGCGGCAGCCAGGGGGGCTCCCCGCATCACCCTAAGCACCGGGAGGCAAGAGGGGAGAAGCCGCGGCGTCTTCGCGATGAGGCAGCTGGAAGAAAGCAAGATTTGAAGGATGCAGCTGCTGTGCGGTGAGGTGGAAACTTTCCCCAGTTCCCTTGCTCGACTGAGGAAAAAAGAATTGCCAGCTCTTTAGAATTAACTTTCAACTTGTTTTGGAGAAGCGTGACTGGAGGGAGGGGGATTTCCCCCCCTTGGACAAGAGGCTTTAAACGGTTTTGCTCTCCGCCCCCAGAGGAGGAGGAGGGGGAGCCATGCAACGAAATCACGCTCATAGCAAAGGCAGATTTTGGACTGCAATTGTGTAAATGAGGTGATGATCTGAAAACTTTGAAAACTTTCCGTCTTTGCCTTCTGATCCCAGAGCTGGCAGGGCAAGATAGCACACTTCCATTGTCTTTATAAACACTGAAACTTGACTCAACCCATAGAAGCTTCTCCGTGACACTCAGATAAATCTCTTGTTACATTTGACTTTGGGCTTGGAACAAAGGACTTTATTACTTTATTGCCAGGAGCTGAATCCAGAAAAGGTTCCTATCTGTTTGGACTCTCTGCCTCGTAACCTCTCTTGGCAGTTTTCCTCTCTAATTGTTTCCCCTCTGTACTGACATTGTTACCTCTCTGCTTATTACAATGCCGTCCAAAAGACCACCCCCGGGGAAGCCGGGTTTTGCTGTCTCCGCCCCGACATCCTCAGCGTCCAGCCCCAGCGGACATCAGATTCTAACTTCCTTGCTTCAGCCCAAGCCTTCTGAGGTGGACTTTCAGCAGATGTTTCAACAACTTTTAAAGGGACAGGAGGATTTAAAAAATCAACTAAAGGAGATGAATGAGCAGCTTAGAGAGAACCAAGACCGGGCAATTAAAAACTCACAGACACTGGACCTTTTGGAGGAGGGGACAGATGAGATGATGGGGGAGGTGAGGGGAGTGCAGAAAGGGAACCAAGAGCTTGAGAACCTTCAGATAAAAATGGAATTTGAAAGAATGTCCTTTTTCCTTAGGTTTCAAAATGTGATTGAGGCGGATGATGAAGATCTAAGGGACATTATGACAAACCTTCTGGCTGAACACATTAAAAAAGACAAACAACAGATGGGGTGGGATATGGACCTGGTTTATAGAGTAAATTCAGCATATGCTAGAACACATAACGTTCCAAGGGAGGTACACATTAAATTCCTTAGAAAGACTACACGAGATGAGATTCTGAGTGCACAAAGGGGGCAAGCACTAAAATACCAGGACAGAGAAATAGCCATTCTGAAACAGATCCCTAAGAAAGTGAGAGAGAAAAGAAAAAAACTATTCTCTATTAGCGAAGAAATTGTACCAGAAAGGGGTGTGGTTTAGACGGCTGATGCCTGAAGGTATGCTAATATTCTGGGAGGACACAAGAGTCAGAATCAACACAACCACAGAGGCTCAGGCCTTTATGGAAAAAAATAAAGCCCTCCTAGATAAACCTGATGATACTACACCAGATACACAGGACACGGGAGGGGCCGGAGCTCTGCTGGCGGGGGGAGAAGGGGCAACATCTAGAAAACTCAGATCACAAAAATGAACAAGAAAATCTGTTTGATATAAAATGATTGAAATTATTTGAAGATAAAAGTTTATATGCTGACAAAATACCATTAATCTGTAATAATCTAATGTGTTAATAAATGAAAATTATGAGCACGGGGGGAGGGACCACCTCCTGCATATTGTAACTGCCAAAATTTACAACCTATTCCATTACCCCTTTCCTTGTTTATTTTTTTTAAAAACCAATAAAATTTTGTTTAAAAAAAAAGAAAGAAAGTGAGCACCCACCCTTCTCCTAGAAGAATGAAATATTGTAGGAAACATTAAAAAGGAAGAATATACAGTAATAATACAATACTAGAGTTGGAAGGGACCTTGGAGGTCTTCTAGTCCAACCCCCTGCCTAGGCAGGAAACCCTATACCGTTTCAGGCAAATGGCTATCCAACATCTTCTTAAAGACTTCCAGTGTTGGGGCATTCACAACTTCTGGAGGCAAGCTGTTCCAATATAACATTTCCCTGGATGAGAAAAGGAGCAACATGGTGTAAAGTCAAAGGAGCTCCTTCAGATCCAGGGTGATGGGATTAAGACATGACCCTCAGGACATGATAGGATTAGCCCTCTACCCTACTTACAACATGGCACCTGGGGAGATTACATCACCCAGCAAGATTCAACCAAGCCTGGGACACAGACAGCCTACAAAGTTAGCCAGGACCCTCGCCATCTGGGAGTCTAAAAGCTAATGGGATACATTTGTTCTACAGGAACAGAAAACGCTAAGACAAGTCCCAAGAGAGGGTATAAATATATCCCTCTCTCCACTCCATATGCTCTTTTGCAAAGGACCTCAAACCATGTGGTCCTGTCCATCATTAAACCATCTTTCCAAACAGCTTCCATGTTGCAGTGTCTTTCCTCCACCTTGGAACTGAACCCAGGTGGACATTTCTTACAACTGTGGTAAATCCTAATTAGCCAGCCCCAAACCACTTGACCTCAAAATTTCATCAGGCAATGATGCCTCTTTTGTCTAAGAAATGGACTTGAACATTCTCCCTAGAGTTGGACATGACTGGACAGTGCAAACCTTTTACTTCATTTTTATATTACAGTCAAGGGGAGGTGGCTCTTTTATTAAAAAAAAATGTGATGGAGAAATGGATGGATAGATGGATGGGTGGGTTGGAAGATGGTTTAATGATAGAGATTATATATATATAATCTCTAAGTAGTGACCTTCCTCCCATATTTAGGCATACCAGGGGTTGTAACACACATACATACATACATACATACATACATACATACATACATACATACATACATACATATATTTGTGTTACAACCCCTGGTATGCCTAAATATGGGAGGAACGTCACTACTCCCTCTTTCTGTGCTTCGGCTCATAATAAGGAGGCGAGCCTGTGGCTTAGTGGCTAAGACTCCTGCCTAAGATATAATACAGCCCAGGTTCAAATCCTGGTAAGGGTATGGCTAGCTGATAAGAGCTAATTAGCTCGAAATAGATCTATACTAGTCTCCCTTTATTTATTTATCAGTACAAATACAACACATACATACATACATACATACATACATACATACATACATACATACATACATACATATATATATATATATAATATATATATATATATATATATATATATATGATAGATTGCTAGATTGCTAGATAGATAGATAGATAGATAGATAGATAGATAGATAGATAGATAGATAGATAGATAGATAGATAGATAGATAGGATAGATAGATAGGATAGATAGATAGATAAAAGAAAGAAAGGAAGAATGAAAGAAAGAAAGAAAGAAAGAAAGAAAGAAAGAAAGAAAGAAAGAAAGAAAGAAAGAAAGAACGAAAGAAAGAGGTCAAGTTGGAAGCCATTGTATTGAGATGGATGCATGGATGAGTGTATGGGTGGGTGGATTAATGATAGAGATGATGGATAGATAGATGGATGGATGGATGGAAGGAAGGAAAGAAAGACAGACAGAAAAAGAAAGAAAGAAAGAAAGAAAGAAAGAAAGAAAGAAAGAAAGAAAGAAAGAAAGAAAGAAGAAAGAAAGAAAGAGTGAGAAAGAGTGAGAAGCCACTGTCCATTGCTCCATAATTTACAAACATCTTTGGATAAAAGAGATTTCTTTACTCACATAATAATGTTTAACATACTCTACAGAAACACAAACACACATACACAAACACAAATAGATTAAGGGGCTGTTATGATGATAAAAGAATTTTTTTAATTATTGGAAAAGTGGGCAGGTTTACCTTGGATTAAATAAAAATCTAGCTTTGCAGTGTGGAAGTTGTGGGACTGATCAAAGGATCAAAAGGGATGGAATTTCAAAACAATAAAAGAAGGCAGCCACACAATTCAAATAGAACATAAATAAAACCCAAATACAAACTTGTGTGAATCATTTCGGAGAGCTGCTCAGAGGCAGAGAATGTTCTTGACAGGCTTCAGATTCACTTACTCTCACTGTGTCTCTCGCACAATAGTAGACAGCTGTGTCCTCTTCTTTCAGGCTGTTCATTTGCAGATAGAGCTGGCTTTTAGCATCGTCCCTGGAGATGGTGAAGCGTCCCTTGACTTTGTCTGAGTAGTAAATGGTAGTTGAGTAAATCCTTGCCAACCATTCGAGTCCTTTCCCTGGAGCCTGTCTCACCCATGCCATGTAATAGCTGCTGAAGGTGAATCCAGAGGCTTGGCAGGAGAGACGGAGGGACTCTCCAGGTCTTCTCACATCCCCTCCAGACTCCACCAACTGGACTTGAGATTTGACATCTAAAAAGAAAGGTGGATCAACAATCTCTCCTGTACATAAGAATTAAAATGGAAAGAAGCTGAATAGGGAGGAAACAATTACCTTGTAGGACTGCCAGTAAGGACACCAAGTTTAGCCACAGAAGCATTATTACTCTGTGCAATGAATGGTGGGGAGTTGATCAGAAAGGATTCAGGAAAGTGCACAAACTTTGGTTTGGTGGGTGTAGCCTGAAGAGGAAAACTGTCTGGCTGTTTTAAGGGGGAAATTGTGACTTCATTTGCATATTGGTTGAGATAAAAGAAGTCACTAGTGCATTTGGTTCCCAGTTTTCTTGAACACTCCCTACAGTGTTGATTTAACTATGTAACTTTTCAGTTTTAAGAAAAGTGAAAGCACCCTTTTAGTTACAATAATAAAAACAGAGACTTGCAAAATTTCACCAGTTCTAAAAAGATGTTAAAGGAAATAAATGATGAACCAGCACTAAGACCATTTGAAAGAGAGAATATGAAAACAGCCACACATCTAAATTCAGGAAAGATGCTATACTCCCCCCCCCCCTTTAATATGAACTTTTGAAGAAGTCACAAGAGAGCTGAATGCAAACATAGATCATTTTTTGTTTTAGATTCCATTTTGTGTGGTGTTTTTTCTTAGTTGATACTTGCCCAGAGTTGGTTCGTCAAGACGAACAGCCATAAAAATGGAAACAATAATTATAATGACAAACGTTACAATGATAGCATAATAACATAATTGTTTAAAAATTTCAATTTTAAAAGTTGCCAAAAACAGTGTACAATATGCTATTATTTGTAATATATATAATAATCTACTTTGTGAAAGGAAGGCTGGAATGAAGGAAGAAAGAGAGGGAGGGAGGGAGGGAGGGGCGGAAGGTAGGAAAGAAGAAAGGAAAGTTAAAATAAAGAATGAGTTTGAAAAGAAACAGAAAAAAGAATGTTGTTAACATTCTTTTACAGCAAATATGTGTACATTCAAGATATTAATTCTGATTACAAAAAAGGTCTTGTTTTTCTATTACCAGTTTTTTTTTAATCATGAAAGTGACATGACATGAAAATCATGACTACACATTTTTTCTGTTTCATGCAACATTTATAAACAAAAAAAAAATGGTTTTAATTTAGCCTTCTCTGCCGATTCCATTACCTTCACCTTCTGTCACTCCATTGTGGGTGGTGTGATGTCTTTCCATTTTTGACGATGTAATAGTCTTCCAGCAGTTATCATATATAAAAGAAAGTTTTTATGTGTTCTTTTTTCTAACTGGTTGTCTCTTAGTTCAAAGACAAAATTTTCTGCTTTCAGTTGTAGTATTACCCTCAAAATCTTCTGCATTAGTGTACATATCTAATGTTCATTTTTTATCTCTTTTTTACACATTCGCAATCAACACCCATCCATCCATCTATCTATCCATCTATCTTCTTTTCATCTTATTTCATTTCATTCAAAGATTTCAACTACTTTCCTTTTTTTTAAAAAATAAAACTTCTCTGTTTCACAGGGAGGGTTGTAGCCTCCTGAAAGGTAAACTTTTCATTAGTGCTTTTCAGTTAACAAATACAGAAATAACAACTGTCATACTTCCAAAATTAGACAATATCTATTTAGAATTGATTTATTCCCTTCTCCACCCTCACCCGTAAGGCATGGAGTTTTGCGTATCAACATTGCCCCCTGGTATCCAGAGTGAGGAAGGAGACACATTTTCCTGAGGAGATTCTTTAGGTCCAGATGTTTCCTCAATATGAGAATGGCAGTTTGGATGTTTAGAAAGATCATCCTGAAGTTTCATTTTCAGATTTCTGTTATCACTGCAAAGGAGAAAATTCAATTTTTCTTTTGTTTTTCTCAAAAGTCAGATCACTTTACAAACAGAGAAAGTAAAACTGGAATTGGGCAGCCATTTCCCTCATTGTCCATTGTCTTCTACCATACTATCTTATGGGACACCCAAGACAAAAGAATCTTAAAAAAAATCTCACTATATGGTGGTGAATCCTAATTAGCCAATCCAGGATCTGGGACTGAATCAAGCTGAAGAGCTGCTTTGAAGGTTTTAGCTTAGCTGCAGATTCTCTTCCTCTCACAGTGTACAGTTGTGCAGTAATAGACAGCTGTGTCCTCCGGTTGGAGGCTGTTCATTTGCAGATAGAGCTGGCTTTTGGCATTGTCCCTGGAGGTGGTGAAGCGTCCCTTGACTTTGTCTGAGTAGTAAATGCTAGATGATGCTGAATGCATATCTGAAACCCATTCTAGTCCTTTGCCTGGGGCCTGCCTCACCCACTGCATTTGGTAGATACTGAAGGTGAATCCAGAGGCTTGGCAGGACAGACGGAGGGACTCTCCAGACCTTCTCACATCCCCTCAAGACTCCACAAACTATCCCTGTGACTGGACCCCTAGAAAGAAGCGAGTTTCAGTGACATCTCTGTGTACAAGAAGAGAAAACCGAAGGAAATACTATAGAAAGAAGAATTACCTTGATGGCTGCTAGTAAGAAGACCAACTTTGACCAGAGAGTCATTCTTGCTCCCTCGAATGAATGGAGGGGAATCAACAGTAAAGGATTCAGGATAGTGCTCAAACTTTGTGTTAAGGGAACCCAGTTGGCTGCTTTAAAAGGGAAATTGTCCCCTGATTTACATATTGCCTCAGATAAAAGAGGCCCTCGGGGCATTCACTTATACATTTATTTGCACATACATTGCAGACATGATATTCATGTCACAATGCAGAAAAGCATGCACACATACTTGCATACACTAGCACATGCAAGTCAAGAGGGGAATATTTTATCCTTATGTTTCAAAAAGCCACTTGATTTTTCCCTTGAGAACTTTTTGCTTCCAAGAAGCTTCCAAGAAGGATGAGAAGTGAAACGTTTTTCAAGAGAAATAACCCAAGAAAATGGAGTTGCATTTTCAAAAGCACCTTTGGGACAACCATGACCTGGATGGTTGAGAATCTCCATAGACACTGTTGAAAGAAATGTCCTTCTGGGTTGGGCTTCAAGTGGGGAAAAAGTCACTGGAGACATGGAGGTTGCTTGAAAAGATGGTTTATTGGTGGACAGGACCACATGGCTTGAGTCCTGAACAGAAAAGGTCATCACATGCTTCAATGTTGGTGGAGAAGAAGAGAAGGGAAGATGGAGGGGCTTGCTAGGCTTTTTATAACCTGTTCAGTCCCACCTCTCTGTTTCCTGTTCCTGTGTAAGAAATGTATTCTGATTGGTTTTCAGTCTCACATGGGCCCATGCAAGGGCAATTCTCAAGGCTGAGTCCAAGTTTGGTTGAATTCTCAGAGTTCTCAGATGCCATGTGGTCAGTTGAGTAAAGTGCCCATATTATCATGCCTTAATCCCATCCCCCTGGAGCTGAAGGGGAGAACTCTTTGTTATGTAAAGTGGACTAGCTTGGCCTTCTTAATGGCCCATTGACAAAGTGGGGATGGGCCGGAAGCTGCAGGAATTTACTTTGTGTTTAAAATGTGTTTCTCCCTTTTTCACATCCAGGAAAATATCATATTCTGCCTTTTCAATATTTCCTAGGATATTTCATTTTTCTGGGAGAGGGCTGGGTGATAACTTTCCACAACACTTTATTATTATGGTTGTTTATACAATGTTGCAGATTTTTGCACTGGATTTAGGACTTTTATCCCTCTGTCCTTTGGCGTGAGAGGCTGGTTTAGATTGCATCACTATCTACTTATAAATAGTTTAGGGAAGAGTTTAAATATAATGGAAAGAAAGCAGCAAAGAGGAAAAAAATTCAATAGTTTTGTTGCAGACCAAATATTTTTCTTGATCATGGTTTTGTTTGTTTTTTTTCTTGAAGAAAAAGAAAGAAATGCTGACTAAAGCATAAGGCACCATTTCTAAGCCACGTGTAAATTGCACACAAATGTTCAAGTCACCAAGTGTTAATGAAAAATGTTACAGGTAAATAGAAATAGTTGGACACTTTGGGATCCTATTATCCTTTTTTAATGTTAGCACTTTTCTGCAGTTCACATACTGGTTGTTTTGTTTTAGTTGCTATTTTGTGTGATATTCATATTGGTTGTTAGCAGATAGATAGATAGATAGATAGATAGATAGATAGATAGATAGATAGATGGATGGATGGATGGATGGATGGATGGATGGATGGATGGATGGATGGATGGATGGATGGATGGATGGATGAACGGACGGACAGACAGACAGACAGACAGACAGACAGATGATGGACGGATGGATAGGTGGCAAAAGGCAGATATAGATCAAGTGAGGAACGATTGTTTATTGCTTGTTAATTTACAAATATCTTTGGATAAAACAAATTTCTGTACTCTCATAATATATTTATTAACATACCCTACAGACATAACCGAAAATGGATTAGGGGGGCTGTTATGTCAAGTGATAAAAGAAACATGTTGAATTATTGAAAAAAAGTGGGCAGAGTTACCTTGGATTAAATAAAAAATCTAGTTTGCAGTGTGGAAGATGTGGAACTGATCAAAGGGTCAAAAGGGATGGAATTTCAAAACAATAAAAGAAGGCAGCCACACAATTCAAATAGAAGATAAATAAAACCCAAGTACAGAGGTGTGTAACATTTTGGAGAGCTGCTCAGAGGCAGAGAAAGTTTTTGACGGGCTTCAGATTCACTTCCTCTCACTGTGCCTCTCGCACAGTAATAGACAGCTGTGTCTTCTTCTTTCAGGCTGCTCATTTGCAAATAGAGCTGGCTTTTGGCATTGTCCCTGGAGATGGTGAAGCGTCCCTTGACTTTGTCTGAATAGCGAATTGTACTTGATCCTGAATTTATCTCTCCAACCCATTCCAGGCCTTTCCCTGTGGGCTGTCTCAACCAAGCCATCCAGTAGCTGCTGAAGGTGAATCCTGAGGCCTGGCAGGAAAGATGGAGGGATTCTCCAGGTCTTCTCACATCCCCTCCAGACTCCACCAACTGGACTTGAGACTTTGCATCTAAAAAGAAAAGTGTATCAATTATTTCTCCTGTATACAAAAATTAAAATGGAATGAAACTGAATAGGGAGGAAACAATTACCATGGAGGACGGCCAGTAAGGACACCAAGTTCAGCCACAGAAACATTTTTGCTCTGTGCAATGAATGGTGGAGAGATGATCAGAAAGAATTCAGGAAAGTGCACAAATTTTGTTTCAGTGGGTGTAGCCTGAACAGCAATACCGACTGGCTCTTTTAAGGGGGAAATTGTGACTTAATTTACATAATGTTTGTGATAAAAGAACTCACCAATACATTTGCTTTCCACTTTTCTTGTATGCGCCCTAGAGTGGCGATTTAACTTTAGAAGTTTTCAGTTTTAAGAAAGGTGAAAGCAACCTTTAAGTTAGTGTTGGCTTGAATCAGAAAAGTGATTCCAGGTTACAAATGATGAACAAGCACTGAGAACATTTGAGAGAGACTCGTTAAAAAACATGAAAACAGCAGCACATCTAAGTCCAGGAAACATTTTATACGTATTTCTGCTTTAATATGAACTTTTGAAGAATCCCAAAAAGACCTGAATGCAGACCAACATCATTTTTTGTTCTAGATATTTTGCGCAGTTTTTTTAAATCAGTTGTTACTTCTCCATCTATAAGTTTTCTTGCACATACACCATATTGCCAAAAGTATTCACTCACCTGCCTTTACTCGCATTTGAACTTACTGTAAGTGACATCCCATTCCTAATCCATAGGGTTCACTATGACATCGGTCCACCCATTGCAGCTATAACAGCTTCAACTCTTCTGGATTAGGCTGTCCACAAGCTTTAGGAGTGTGTTTATGGGAATTTTTAACCATTCTTCCAGAAGCGCATTTGTGAGGTCACACACTGATGTTGGACGAGTTTACGTGGCCTACCACTTCGTGGCTGAGTTGCTGTCGTTCCGAAACACTTCCACGTTCTTATAATACAGCTGACAGTTGACTGTGGGATATTTAGGAGCGAGGAAATTTCACGACTGGATTTGTTGCGCAGGTGGCATCCTATCACAGTCCCACGCTGGAATTCACTGAGCTCCTGAGAGCGACCCATTCTTTAAACAAGTGTTTGTCAAAACAGTCTTCATGCCTAGGGACTTGGTTTTATACCCCTGTGGCCATGGAAGTGATTGGAACACCCGATTCTGATTATTTGGATGGGTGAGCGAATACTTTTGGCAATATAGTGTATATTACAAGCATGATATTCCTGGCCACATTACAGAAATACATGCACACAAACACTAGTGCATGCAAGTCAAGAGTGGAATGTCTTATCATTATGTCCCAAAATTGCTTTTCAAAAGACAACTCGACTGGAGAACTTTTCACTTCCAAGAAGCTTCCAAGAAGGATGAGAAGTGAAACGTTTTTCAGGAAAATAACCCAAGAAAGTCCAATTGCGTTTTGGAAAAGAACCTTTGGGGCAACCATGACTTTGATGATTGAGAATATCTATAGATACTTTATCATTTTGGTTCTTTATGCAGTGTGCCAGATGTTTGCACTGGATTTAGCATTTTTATCTCTCTATCGGATGAGAAGTTAAATGTCTTCAAATAAAAATTTACAAAATGTCCAGTTGCATCTTGAAAAAGCATCTTTTTGTTTAAGGACACTGAGTTTGTCTGCTGGCAAGGGGACAGGCTATGTTTGAGACCTGAGTGTCTCAAAATGGAGTGAGCTCTTCTTCTTGCCTCAGTTCTTGCCCACCTAACAGTTCAAAAGCATGAAAAAGGTGAGTAGATAAATAGGTATCGTTTCGGTTGGATGATAGCAGTGTTCTATGTCCCTTAGCATATAATTCATGCTGACCACTTGACCTTGAAATTTCTTTGGACAATGCTGGCCAGTTTGGCAAAGAAATGAACTTGAGCACCACTTCTAGAGTGGGACACGGCCTTTTACTTTATTGTTACGTTAAAAACATTAAAAAGAGGTAGCTCTTTTTAAAAAAATGTGATGGATAAATGGATGGATGGATGGATGTGTGGATTAATGATAGAGATGATAGATAGATAGATAGATAGATAGATAGATACATAGATAGATAGATAGATAGATAGATAGATAGATAGATAGATAGATAGATAGATGAAAGGAAAGATAGAAAAGAAAAGAAAAGAAAGAAAGAAAGAAAGAAAGAAAGAAAGAGGTCAAGTGAGAAGTCATTTTCTATTGCTCCTTAATTTACAAATATCTTTGGATAAAAGAGATTTCTCTACTCACATAATAATTTTTTTAACATACCCTACAGACAAACACACACAGAAACACAGATTGATTAGGGTGCTGTCATGATTAGTGTTTTTTTAATTATTGTGGAAAGTGGGCAGGGTTACCTTGGATTAAATAAACATCTAGCTTTGCATTGTGGAAGTTGTGGAACTGATCAAACAGCCAACGGGATGGAATTTCAAAACAATAAAAGAAATCACCCACGTAATTCAAATAGAAGATAAATAAAACCCAAATACAGACTTGTGCGAATCATTTCGGAGAGCTGCTCAGAGGCAGAGAAAGTTTTTGATGGGCTTCAGATTCACTTCCTCTCACTGTGCCTCTCGCACAGTAATAGACAGCTGTGTCCTCTTCTTTCAGGTTGTTCATTTGCAGATAGAGCTGGCTTTTCGCATTGTCCCTGGAGATGGTGAAGCGTCCCTTGACTTTCTCTGAGTAGTAAGTGCTAGTTACCTGAATCCATGCCACCCATTCCAGTCCTTTCCCTGGGGCCTGTCTCACCCAGTGCATATAGTAATTGCTGAAGGTGAATCCAGAGGCTTGGCAGGAGAGACGGAGGGACTCTCCAGGTCTTCTCGTATCCCCTCCAGACTCCACCAACTGGACTTGAGACTTTGCATCTAAAAGGAAAGGTATATCAATAATCTCTCCGGTATACAAGAATTAAAATGGAAAGAAGCAGAATGTGGGGGGGGGGGGGGGCAATTACCATGGAGGACTGCCAGTAAGGACAGCAAGTTCAGCCACAGAAGCATTTTTGCTCTGTGCAGTGAAGAGTGGAGAGAAGATCAGAAAGGAATCGGGAAAGTGCACAAACTTTGATTTGGTGGGTGTAGCCTGAAAAGGAAAAGCGACTGGCTCTTTTAAGGGGAAATTGTGACTTGATTTACATATCGGTTGAGATAAAAGAACTCACCAGTGCATTCACCTAACAGTGTTCTTACATATTCCCTACAGTGTTGATTTATAACTTTTCAGTTGTAAGAAAAGTGAAAGGAACCTTTAAGTAGAGTTGGTTTGAATCTCAAAAGTGATTCAAGGGCACAAATGATGAAGAAGTACTAAGAACATTTGAGAGAGGCATGTTAAAAAAAACATGAAAAAAGCAGCACATCTCAGTTCAGGAAAGATATTATACATTTTCACTTTTAGTATAACCTTTCGAAGAATCCCAAAAAGAATGGAATGCTCACCAAGATCATATTTTGTTTTAGATGCTATTTTGGGTGGTGTTTATTTTTAATCAGTTGTCACTTCTCCAGAGCTGATTTGCCAAGATGGACAGCCATAAAAATGATTAATAATAATAATGACAAAAGTAATAACTATTGCAATTTGAAAAAGTCATCAAAATTTTTAGGATATAACACAATAATAAACCACTATGTGAAAGGAAGGATGGAAGGAAAGGAGGGAGGGATGAACAAAGGAAGGAAGGGAGGGAGAGAGGGAGGGAGGGAGGAAGGAAGGAAGGAAGGAAGGAAGGAAGGAAGGAAGGAAGGAAGGAAGGAAGGAAAGTTTAAAGTTCAGAATGAGACTGAAAAGAAACAGAAATTAAGAAATCGGGTATTTTTGCAGTAGCAAACATGTGTACATTTATAATATTAAGTCAAATTACAAAAAAACCCATGTTTTATTCTTATACATTTTTTTCTAATCGTGAGAATGACAAATCATGACTGCATGTATTTCTGTTTCATGCAAAGTTCATAAATAACCAAAAAAGTTTCACGGTCTTCCACCATACTGTCTTATGGGATACCCAAGACAAAAGAATCTTTAAAATCTCAATATAGGGTGGTGAATCCTAATTAGCCAATCCAAGATCTGGGACTGAACCAAGTTGAACAGCTGCTCTGAAGGTTTTTGTTTAGCTTCAGACTCACTGTGCGTCTTGTGCAGTAATAAACAGCTGTGTCTTCAGTTTTCAAATTGTTCATTTGCAGATACAGCTGGCTTTTGGCATTGTCCCTGGAGGTGGTGAAGCGGCCCTTGACTTTGTCTGAGTAGGAGATGCTAGATGAACTTGGATGTATCGCTGAAACCCATTCCAGTCCTTTCCCTGGGGCCTGTCTCACCCAATGGATGTAGTAGCTACTGAAGTTCAATCCAGTGGCTTGGCAGGAGAGACGGAGGGACTCTCCAGGTCTTCTCACATCCCCTCCAGACTCCAACAACTGGGCTTGTGACTGGACACCTAGAAAGAAGGGAGTTTCAGTGTCATCTCTGAATACAAGAACAGCAAACTGAAGGAAATGCTGTAGAGAGAAGTATTACCTCGAAGGACTGCCAGTAAGAAGACTAACTTTGGCCACAGATGCATTTTTGCTCTGTGCAATGAAGGATGGGGAGTTGATGAGAAAGAATTCAGGAAAGTGCACAAACTTTGTTTTGGTGGGTGTAGCCTGAGTAGGAAAACTCTTCACTCTTTGAAGGGGGAAATTGGGACTTGATTTACATATTGGTTGAGATAAAAGAACTCACCAGTGCATTTGTGTTACAGTTTTCTTGTATACTCCCTACAGTGTTGGTTTAACATTAAAACGTTTCGGTTTTAAGAAAAGTGAAAGCAACTTTTAAATTAGAGTAAGAAAAACACAGCTTTACAGCATTCTCTGGGCAGTGCTTAGAGTCAGCCTTTTGTCCCCAACAATCTGGGTCCTTATTTTATCCACCTCGGAAGGATGGAAGGCTGAGTCAACCTTCAGCTGGTCAGGATCTCGGGAATTGAATTTATGAGGATAGTTAACCTGCAATATTTCATTCCAACCTCTGCAACACCATAACTCCTCAATCTCACAGTCATAAGTGCCATTGACATTATAGATTTCCTACATCTATGTAAGTGGGATGATAAGAGATGGGATGATAACAGTGTTCTATGTTCCTCAGCATATGATCATGCTGACCACTTGACCGCAAAATTTCTTTGGACAATGCTGGCTCTTTTGTCTAA
>JAKRSK010000146.1:0-80596 GCA_029891615.1 Natrix natrix natrix
CAGGGGGGTCGTAAGGTGAAGGGGGGGGGGGAGATGAGGGGGGGGGGGTGGGGGGGGGGGGGAGGGGGGGGGGGGGGGGGGGGTGGGGGGGAGGGGGGGGGGTGGGGGGGGGAGGGGGGGGGTCGGGGGGGGTGGGGGGGGGGGGGGTGCACGGGGGGGGGGGGTGGAGGGGGGGGGGGGGGGGGGGGGGGAGGGGGGTGTGGGGGGGGGGGGGGGGAGGGGTGGGGGGGGGGGGGGGGGTGGGAGGGGGGGGTGGGGGGGGGGGGGGGGGGGGGGTGGGGGGGGGGGGGGGGGGGAGGTGGGGGGGTGGGGGGAGGGGGGGTGGGGGGGGGGGCGTGGGGGGGGGGGGGGTGGGGGGGCGGGGGGGGAGGAGGGGGGGGGAGGGGGGGGGTGGGGGGGTGTGGGGGGGGGGGGGGGGGGTGGGGGGGGGGGGGGGGGCAGGAGGGGGGGGGGGAGGGGGGGGTGCTGGTGGGAGGGGGGCGGAGGGGTGGGGGGGGGGGGGAGAGGGTGGGGGGGAGGTGGGGGGGGGGGGGGGGGGGGGGGGGGGGGGGGGGGGGGGGGGGGGGGGGGGGGGGGGGGGGGGGGGGGGGGGGGGGGGGGGGGGGGGGGGGGGGGGGGGGGGGGGGGGGGGGGGGGGGGGGGGGGGGGGGGGGGGGGGGGGGGGGGGGGGGGGGGGGGGGGGGGGGGGGGGGGGGGGGGGGGGGGGGGGGGGGGGGGGGGGGGGGGGGGGGGGGGGGGGGGGGGGGGGGGGGGGGGGGGGGGGGGGGGGGGGGGGGGGGGGGGGGGGGGGGGGGGGGGGGGGGGGGGGGGGGGGGGGGGGGGGGGGGGGGGGGGGGGGGGGGGGGGGGGGGGGGGGGGGGGGGGGGGGGGGGGGGGGGGGGGGGGGGGGGGGGGGGGGGGGGGGGGGGTGGGGGGGGGGGGGGGGGGGGGGGGGGGGGGGGGGGGGGGGGGGGGGGGGGGGGGGGGGGGGGGGGGGGGGGGGGGGGGGGGGGGGGGGGGGGGGGGGGGGGGGGGGGGGGGGGGGGGGGGGGGGGGGGGGGGGGGGGGGGGGGGGGGGGGGGGGGGGGGGGGGGGGGGGGGGGGGGGGGGGGGGGGGGGGGGGGGGGGGGGGGGGGGGGGGGGGGGGGGGGGGGGGGGGGGGGGGGGGGGGGGGGGGGGGGGGGGGTGGGGGTGGGGGGGGGGGGGGGGGGGGGGGGGGGGGGGGGGGGGGGGGGGGGGGGGGGGGGGGGGGGGGGGGGGGGGGGGGGGGGGGGGGGGGGGGGGGGGGGGGGGGGGGGGGGGGGGGGGGGGGGGGGGGGGGGGGGGGGGGGGGGGGGGGGGGGGGGGGGGGGGGGGGGGGGGGGGGGGGGGGGGGGGGGGGGGGGGGGGGGGGGGGGGGGGGGGGGGGGGGGGGGGGGGGGGGGGGGGGGGGGGGGGGGGGGGGGGGGGGGGGGGGGGGGGGGGGGGGGGGGGGGGGGGGGGGGGGGGGGGGGGGGGGGGGGGGGGGGGGGGGGGGGGGGGGGGGGGGGGGGGGGGGGGGGGGGGGGGGGGGGGGGGGGGGGGGGGGGGGGGGGGGGGGGGGGGGGGGGGGGGGGGGGGGGGGGGGGGGGGGGGGGGGGGGGGGGGGGGGGGGGGGGGGGGGGGGGGGGGGGGGGGGGGGGGGGGGGGGGGGGGGGGGGGGGGGGGGGGGGGGGGGGGGGGGGGGGGGGGGGGGGGGGGGGGGGGGGGGGGGGGGGGGGGGGGGGGGGGGGGGGGGGGGGGGGGGGGGGGGGGGGGGGGGGGGGGGGGGGGGGGGGGGGGGGGGGGGGGGGGGGGGGGGGGGGGGGGGGGGGGGGGGGGGGGGGGGGGGGGGGGGGGGGGGGGGGGGGGGGGGGGGGGGGGGGGGGGGGGGGGGGGGGGGGGGGGGGGGGGGGGGGGGGGGGGGGGGGGGGGGGGGGGGGGGGGGGGGGGGGGGGGGGGGGGGGGGGGGGGGGGGGGGGGGGGGGGGGGGGGGGGGGGGGGGGGGGGGGGGGGGGGGGGGGGGGGGGGGGGGGGGGGGGGGGGGGGGGGGGGGGGGGGGGGGGGGGGGGGGGGGGGGGGGGGGGGGGGGGGGGGGGGGGGGGGGGGGGGGGGGGGGGGGGGGGGGGGGGGGGGGGGGGGGGGGGGGGGGGGGGGGGGGGGGGGGGGGGGGGGGGGGGGGGGGGGGGGGGGGGGGGGGGGGGGGGGGGGGGGGGGGGGGGGGGGGGGGGGGGGGGGGGGGGGGGGGGGGGGGGGGGGGGGGGGGGGGGGGGGGGGGGGGGGGGGGGGGGGGGGGGGGGGGGGGGGGGGGGGGGGGGGGGGGGGGGGGGGGGGGGGGGGGGGGGGGGGGGGGGGGGGGGGGGGGGGGGGGGGGGGGGGGGGGGGGGGGGGGGGGGGGGGGGGGGGGGGGGGGGGGGGGGGGGGGGGGGGGGGGGGGGGGGGGGGGGGGGGGGGGGGGGGGGGGGGGGGGGGGGGGGGGGGGGGGGGGGGGGGGGGGGGGGGGGGGGGGGGGGGGGGGGGGGGGGGGGGGGGGGGGGGGGGGGGGGGGGGGGGGGGGGGGGGGGGGGGGGGGGGGGGGGGGGGGGGGGGGGGGGGGGGGGGGGGGGGGGGGGGGGGGGGGGGGGGGGGGGGGGGGGGGGGGGGGGGGGGGGGGGGGGGGGGGGGGGGGGGGGGGGGGGGGGGGGGGGGGGGGGGGGGGGGGGGGGGGGGGGGGGGGGGGGGGGGGGGGGGGGGGGGGGGGGGGGGGGGGGGGGGGGGGGGGGGGGGGGGGGGGGGGGGGGGGGGGGGGGGGGGGGGGGGGGGGGGGGGGGGGGGGGGGGGGGGGGGGGGGGGGGGGGGGGGGGGGGGGGGGGGGGGGGGGGGGGGGGGGGGGGGGGGGGGGGGGGGGGGGGGGGGGGGGGGGGGGGGGGGGGGGGGGGGGGGGGGGGGGGGGGGGGGGGGGGGGGGGGGGGGGGGGGGGGGGGGGGGGGGGGGGGGGGGGGGGGGGGGGGGGGGGGGGGGGGGGGGGGGGGGGGGGGGGGGGGGGGGGGGGGGGGGGGGGGGGGGGGGGGGGGGGGGGGGGGGGGGGGGGGGGGGGGGGGGGGGGGGGGGGGGGGGGGGGGGGGGGGGGGGGGGGGGGGGGGGGGGGGGGGGGGGGGGGGGGGGGGGGGGGGGGGGGGGGGGGGGGGGGGGGGGGGGGGGGGGGGGGGGGGGGGGGGGGGGGGGGGGGGGGGGGGGGGGGGGGGGGGGGGGGGGGGGGGGGGGGGGGGGGGGGGGGGGGGGGGGGGGGGGGGGGGGGGGGGGGGGGGGGGGGGGGGGGGGGGGGGGGGGGGGGGGGGGGGGGGGGGGGGGGGGGGGGGGGGGGGGGGGGGGGGGGGGGGGGGGGGGGGGGGGGGGGGGGGGGGGGGGGGGGGGGGGGGGGGGGGGGGGGGGGGGGGGGGGGGGGGGGGGGGGGGGGGGGGGGGGGGGGGGGGGGGGGGGGGGGGGTAGAGGGGGGGGGGGAGGGGGTGGGGGTGGACGGTAGGGCGGGGGGGGCGGGGGTCGTTGGGGGGGGGGGGGGACGGGGGGGGGGGGGGGCGGGGGTGGGGCGCGGGGGGGGGGTAGGGGGAGGGGGCGGGTAGGGGGAAGCGGGGAGAGGGTGGCGGGGGGGCTCGGGTGAAGTGCTAAATGGGGGGGCGACGTGGGGGAGCGGTGGCGGGGGGGGGGGGGGGGGGGGGCGGGGGGGGGGTGGCGGGAGGGGGGGGGGGGGGGGGAGGGGGGGGGGTGGGGGGGGGGGGGGGGGGGGGGGGGGGGGGCGTGCAACGGTGGGGGTGTGGCGGAAGGGGGGGGGGGGGGAGCCATGGGTGTTTTTTTTTTTTTTAAAATTTTTCCCTTTTTATCCCCCCCCCCCCCCCCCCCCCCCCCCCCCCCCCCCCCCCCCCCCCCCCCCAACCCCCCCCCCCCCCCCCCCCCCCCCCCCCC
Organism: Natrix natrix natrix; assembly: GCA_029891615.1. Classification (NCBI taxonomy): domain Eukaryota; kingdom Metazoa; phylum Chordata; class Lepidosauria; order Squamata; family Natricidae; genus Natrix; species Natrix natrix. The sequence continues at coordinate 3,916 of JAKRSK010000146.1, forward strand.
CCCACCCCCCCCCCCCCCCCCCCCCCCGCCCCCCGGGGGGGGGGGGGGGGGGGGCGTGGGGCGCGATGAGGGGGGGCGGGGGGGGGGGGTGGGGGGGGGGCGGGGGGGGAGGGGGGGGGGTGCGGTGGCGGTGGGGTAGGGGGTGCGGGGGGTCGGGTGGGGGGGATAGAGGGAGGGAGGGGGGGGGGGGTGTGTGGGGGGGGGAGGGGAGAGAGGGGGGGCTCAGTTCAACGACAATGAATGGGAGTTGTGGTGTCGCGTGGCCCGGACGGGCGGGGGGGGAGTCGGGGGGGGCGTGCGGGGGAGGGGACAGTACGGGGGGGAAGGAGTTCAAGTAGGGGGGGGGGGGGGGTTAGGGGGAGGGAGGGTAGAGGTGGGGGGAGACGGGGGGGCGAGTGGGGGAAGAGGGGAGGGAGGGGGCAGGGGGGGGGTGTGCGGGAAGGGGAGCGGTGGGGGGGGAGAGATGGGGGGTTTTGGAGTAGTGGGAGAGGAGGACGGGGGTGTGGTGGGGGCGAGGAGGGTTGGGGTTGGGGTGAGTATGAGTGTCGGTGGGGGCGTGGTGGGGAGGGGGGAGTTGGGGGTTTTTTATTGTTTTTTGTTGTATTTTATGCTGTGTGTTTGTTATTTTTTTTCGCATTTTTCTCCTTTTTTTTTTTGTTCTTTTTTTTGTTAGTTTGATTATCTTTTTGTTTTGTTTGTTAAAAGAACTGTACAAGCCAATAAATATAGGTTTTTAAACCCCTAAAACACATATAATCAATTAAAAACACTACCCTTAAAATAACCAGTAATAGTCCATTTGCCGGGAGGGACAGTCGTAATTATGCCAGGCCTGCCAGTCAGAACAGGTGGGTCTTCAATTTTTGCCGGAAGGAGCGGAGGTCCGTAGTGGTTCTGATGTCGGGGGGGAGGTCATTCCAGAGGGTTGGGCCCATCACAGAGAAGGCCCTACTCCTTGGTGTCGCCCGTTGGCATTACTTAGTGGACGGCACCAGGAGGAGTCCCTCCCTGTGTGAGCGAATTGGCCGCAGGGATGTATGTGGGCGGATGCGATCCCGCAAGTAGCTAGGCCCTGAGCCATGGAGCGCTTTAAAGATGGTAATCAGCACCTTGAAATGCACCCGAAATACCACAGGTAGCCAGTGCAGCTCGCGCAGGAGGGGTGTTACATGGGAGTACCTCGTACTCCCCACCACCGCCCGCGCGGCTGCATTCTGAACCAACTGCAGTCTCCGGGCGCGTCCCAGGGGCAGCCCCATGTAGAGAGCGTTGCAGTAATCCAGGTGGGACGTCACCAGCGCATGAGTGACCGTGCGTAGGGCATCCCGGTCCAAAAGGGGCCGCAACTGGCGCACCAGGCGAACCTGGTGGAACGCCCCCCTTGCCACGGCCGCCACGTGATCTTCTAAGGTCAGCCGATCGTCAAGGAGGACGCCCAAGTTGCCCGCCCCTTCCACCGGGGCTAATTGCTCATCCCCGATGGTCAGCGATGGAGTATGCTGATTGAATCGGGAAGCCGGGAACCACAGCCACTCTGTCTTGGAGGGGTTGAGCCTGAGCCTGTTGTCATCCATCCAGACCCGTACTCCTTCCAGACACCGGGCCATCATTTCAACAGCCTCGTTGGGGTGGTTTGGGGTTGAAATATACAGCTGGGTATCATCAGCGTAGCAGTGGTACTCAACCCCAAAACCACGGATGATCTCACCCAGCGGCTTCACATATGTGTTGAACAGGAGAGGCGAGAGGACCGACCCCTGTGGCACTCCACAAGTGAGTGGCCTCGGGGTCGACCTCTGCCCCCCCGTCAACACGCATTGCATCCGGTCGGAGAGGTAGGAGCCGAACCACCGCAAAACGGTGCTTCCGACTCCCATCCCCTCCAACCGGCGCAATAGGATACCATGGTCGATGGTATCAAAAGCCACCGAGAGGTCTAATAGGACCAGGATAGAGGAACAGCCTCTATCTCTGGCCCTCCAGAGATCATCGACCAACGCGACCAAGGCTGTCTCCGTGCTATCATAAAACTTTGCTTTTATAGATGATAACCGCAGGGAGGATATTATATCCTTAAATGGAAAAACCCAACACCACCTCACAATGGAGCGATAGAACGTGAAGAGAATGGAATGTGCAGAGGAGACTAAACAAATTTTTTTGTTTAGAAAATTATTCATAAACTTTGCATGAAACAGAAAAACAAAGAGTCATGATTTGTGGTTTTGATGATTAGAAAAAAAACATATAGAAAAACATGAGCTCTTTTAAGTTAATATTATAAATGTACTTATATTTGCTGCAGAAGAAATACCGACTACCTTTTTTTACAATACAATACAATACAATACAATACAATACAATACAATACAATACAATACAATCGTAGAGTTGGAAGGGACCTTGGAGGTCTTCTAGTCCAACCCCCTGCCTAGGCAGGAAACCCTATACCGTTTCAGACAGATGGCTATCCCACATCTTCTTAAAGACTTCCAGTGTTGGGGCATTCACAACTTCTGGAGGCAACTTCTGTTCCACTGATTAATTGTTCTAACTGTCAGGAAATTTCTCCTCATTTCTAAGTTGCTTCTCTCCTTGATTAGTTTCCACCCATTGCTTCTTGTTCTACCCTCTGGTGCCTTGGAGAATAGTTTGACTCCCTCTTCTTTGTGGCAACCCCTGAGATATTGGAACACTGCTATCATGTCTCCCCTAGTCCTTCTTTCTCTTAAGCTAAACATACCCAGTTCCTGCAACCGTTCTTCATATGTTTTAGTCTCCAGTCCCCTAATCCTCTTTGTTGCTCTTCTCTGCACTCTTTCTAGAGTCTCCACATCTTTTTTACATCATGGCGACCAAAACTGAATGCAGTATTCCAAGTGTGGCCTTACCAAGGCCTTATAAAGTGGTATTAACACTTCACGTGATCTTGATTCTCTCCCTCTGTTGATGCAACCTAGAACTGTGTTTGCTTTTTTGGCAGCTGTTGCACACTGCTGGCTTGTATTTAAATGGTTGTCCACTAGGACTCCAAGATCCCTCTCACAGTTACTACTACTTTTGTTTCTTTTTATAATTGCTATTGTTATTATTATTACTTTAGTTATTATTATGTGGTTAATCTTTGGTGAGATTCACAGCTGGTTGGTAGCTCAACAGCTCGAGTCCTAACCAAGGGCCTCGGAACTGTTAAGGTAACGTCGGAGGATATAAGTTGTTCCAAGTTTGTTTTTTGTAGAGTCAGAATGTTCAAGTCAGGTCAATTTAGAATTTTCAAATAGTGAGGTAGCCCTTTAGGTATTTCTCCAAGGGTTCTAATTACAATTGGGGGAACACATGATTTCTTTTTCCACAGTCGCTCAACCTCAATTTGCAAGTACCGATATTATGTGATATTTTCTTCCTATTTATCTTCAATTCGTGCATCACCAGGTATTGCAATGTCAATGAACTATACTTTTTTTTCTTTTCAACTATTGTTATGTCAGGTGTGTTGTAGGCCAAGTGCCTGTCGGTCTGGATTCTGAAGTCCCACAAGATCTTGACTTCCATATTCTCTAAAACCTTTTCAACCTGATGGTCCCAGTGGTTTTTGCTGTACTCAAATCCAAACTTTTGGCACAATTTCCAGTGAATGATCTTAGCAACGCGGTCATGGCGTTGTAGGTAGTCAGTTTGTAAAATTTTGCTGCACCCGCTGATCAAGTGGTCGACTGTCTCATATTATTATTATTGTTGTTATTATTATTATTCAATTTTTATAGCTGTCCATCTTAGTGAATCAACTCTGGGCAACTAACAACTGATAAAAACACCACACAAAATAAACAAAAGAATGATCTTGGTATGCGTTCAGTTCTTTCTGGGTTTCTTCAAAAGATCATATTAAAGAAGAAAATGTATAAACCTTTCCTGAATTTAGGTGTGCTGCTGGTTTCATGTTTTCTAACATCCCCCTTTCAAATGTGCTTGTTTATCGTTTGTTTCCCTGAATCACTCTTCTGCAAGACTTTGTTTTTCTTACTTTAACTTAAAGGGTGCTTTCACTTTTCTTAAAACTGAAAAGTGTTAAAGTTAAATCAACACTGCAGGGAGTATGCAAGAAAACTATAAGGCGAATGCACTGGTGAGTTCCTTTATCCCAACCAATATGTAAATCAAGTCACAATTTCCCCCTTAAAAGAGGCAGTCAGTTTTCCTGTTCAGGTTACACCCACCAAAACAAAGTTTGTGCATTTTCCCAAATCCTTTCTCATCAACTCCACACCATTCATTGCACAGAGCAAAAATGCTTCTGTGGCTAAACTTGGTGTCTTTACTGGCAGTTCTCCACGGTAATTGTTTCCTCCCTATTCTATTCCTTTCCATTTTGATTCTTTTATACAGGAGAGATTATTGATAAACCTTTCTTTTTAGGTGCCAAGTCTCAAGTCCAGTTGGTGGAGTCTGGAGGGGATGTGAGACGACCTGGAGAGTCCCTCCGTCTCTCCTGCCAAGCCTCTGGGTTCACCTTCAGTAGCTATAGGATGGATTGGGTAAGACAGGCCCCAGGGAAAGGCCTGGAATGGGTGGCATCAATTTACTCAACTAGGATTTACTACTCAGACAAAGTGAAGGGCCGCTTCACCATCTCCAGGGACGATGCCAAAAGCCAGCTCTATCTGCAAATGAACAACCTGAAAGAAGAGGACACAGCCGTCTATTACTGTGCGAGACACACAGTGAGAGGAAGTGAATCTGAAGCCCGTCAAGAACTTTCTCTGCCTCTGAGCAGCTCTCCGAAATGATTCCCACAAGTCTGTATTTGGGTTTTATTTATCTTCTGCTTCAATTGCGTTGCTGCCTTTTTTTTATTGTTTTGAAATTCCATCCTTTTTGACCCATTGATCAGTTGCACAACTTCCACATTACAAGGCTAGATTTTTATTTAATCAAAGGTGCCCACTTTTCCAATAATTAAAAATGTTTCTCTCAAAACGTATTATGACAGGCCCCTAATCTATTTGTGTTTCTCTCTGTGTGTGTGTCTGTAGAGTATGTTAGAAAATTATTATGTGAGTAGAGAAATCTCTTTTATCCAAAGAAATTTGTTAAGGAGTAATAAACAATGTCTTCTCAAGTGACCAATTTCTTTCTTTCTTTCTTTCTTTCTTTCTTTCTTTCTTTCTTTCTTTCTTTCTTTCTTTCTTTCTTTCTTTCTTTTATCTATCAATCCTATCTATCTATCTATCTATCTATCTATCTATCTATCTATCTATCTATCTATCTATCTATCTATCTATCTATCTATCTATATTGTATTTTTACTGATAAATAAATAAAGGGAGACTCTATATGTGTGTGTGTGTGTGTGTGTGTGTGTGTGTGTGTGTATGTATGTATGTATGTATGTATGTATGTATGTATTTGTGTTACAACCCTGGTATGCCTAAATATGGGAGGAAGGTCACTACTCCCTCTTTCTGTCCTTCGGCTTATCACAGAAGACCATGTAGTGACCTTTCTCCCATATTTAGTCATACCAGGGGTTCTAACACAAATATATATATAATCTCTATAATAATAATAATAAATTTTTATTTGTTAGCCGCACCCTCTCCTAAAGGACATTAAACAATCTTCCAACCCACCCATCCATCTATCCATCCATTTCTCCATCACATTTTTTTTAAAAGAGCCAGCTCCCCTTGACTGTAATGTAAAGATAAAGTAAAGGGTTTACACTGTGCAGGCATGGCCAACTCTAAGGAGAATGTTCAAGTCCATTTCTTAGACAAACGAGCCATCACTGTCTGATGAAATTTTGAGGTCAAGTGGTTTGGGGCTGGCTAATTAGTATTTACCACAGTTGTAAGAAATGTCCACCTGGGTTCAGTTCTAAATTGGAGGAAAGACACTGCAACATGGAAGCTGTTTGGAAAGATGGTTTAATGATGGACAGGACCACATGGTTTGAGGTCCTTTGCCAGGTGGTGAGAGTCTTAGCTAACTTTGTAGGCTGTCTGTGTCCCAGGCTTGGTTGAATCTTGCTGGGTGATGTAATCTCCCCAGGTGCCATGTTGTGAGTAGGGTAGAGGGCTAATCCTATCATGTCCTGAGAGTCATGTCTTAATCCCATCCCCCTGTATCCGAAGGAGCTCCTTTGACTTTAAACCATGTTGCTCCATTTCTCATCCAGGGAAATGTTATATTCTTCCCTTTTAATGTTTCCTACAATATTTCATTCTTCTAGGAGAGGGGTGGGTGCTATCTTTCTTCACCAGTATGTAGTGACATTTCTGGATTCTTTTGTCGTGGATATGCTGGAGGAAAGAATACTGGAAGCCAATGAAGATTGAGGAAAATGTCTTCAAATTGGAGGTTTGACAGTTGTTATTTCTGTAATTGTTCCCTGTAAAGATAACAAAAAATTTCCACATTTCAGAAGACTACAATCCTTCATTTGAAACATAAAAGTTTTATTTAAAAGGGTGTGTACCATTTCTGATTTTGTCACCAGAAAAAAATGTCCAGGTAGCTCAAATCTTTGCTGGAAATCAAACCATCATAGAAGGATGTTTTACCAGGTTTGGAGAACATGCAAGGAAACTAAAAAAAAAAAAAAATTAGACATTCATCCAGAAGATTTGAGGATAAAGCTGAAAATGAAAGTAGAGCGTTTTCTGTTTGGACTAATATACAAATAGGAAAAAACTCACAAACTTTGCTTTTATAGATGATAACTGCAGGGAGGATATTATATCCTTAAATGTGTTGGAAGAAATGTCCTTCTGGGTTCGGCTCCAAGTGGGGAAAATGACACTGGAGACATGGAGGCTGCTTGGAAAGATGGTTTTAATGGTGGACAGGACCACATGGCTTGAGTCCTGAACAGAAAAGGTGATCACATGCTTCAATGTTGGTGGAGAAGAAGAGAAGGGAAGAGAAGAGGAGTGAAGAAGGGCTTGCAGGGCTTTTTATAATCTGTTCGGTCCCACCTCTCTGTTTCCTGTTCCTGTGTAAGAAATGTATTCTGATTGGCTGTCAGACTCACATGGGCCCATGCAAGGGCAACCCTCTAGGCTGAGATTTGAATCCAGGTTTGATTGAGTTCAGATGCCATGTGGTCAGTTGAGTAAAGGCTTATATTATCATGCCTTAATCCCATCCCCCTGGAGCTGAAGGGGAGAACTCTTTATTATGTAAAGTGGACTAGCTTGGCCTTCTTAATGGCCCATTGACAAAGTGAGGATGGACAGGAAGCTGCAGCAATTTACTTTGTGTTTAAAATGTGTTTCTCCCTTTTTCACATCCAGGAAAATATCATATTCTGCCTTTTCAATATTTCCTAGGATATTTCATTTTTCTGGGAGAGGGCTGGGTGATAACTTCCTACAAATGGAAAAAACCCAACACCACTCACAATGGAGAGATAGAAGGTGAAGAGAATGGAATCTTCAGAGGAGACTAAACTAATTTTTTTGGTTAGAAAATTATTCATAAACTTTGCATGAAACAGAAAAACACATGAGTCATGCTTTGATGATTGGAAAAAAAAATTATAGAAAAACATGAGCTCTTTTAAGTTAACATTACAAATGTACTTATATTTGCTGCAGAAGAAATACCAACATCCTTTTTTTGTTTCTTTTCAGACTCATTACAAATTTTAAGTTTTCTTCCTTCCTGCCTGTTTTTCTTCCTTCCTTCCATCCAATCTTCTTTTCACAAAATTGTTTATCATTTTGTTATATTCTACACAATTTTGATGACTTTTTATAATTGCTATTGTTATTATTATTACTTTAGTTATTATTATGTGGTGAATCTTTGGTGAGATTCAAAGCTGGTTGGTAGCTCAACAGCTCGAGTCCTAACCAAGGACCTCGGAACTTTTAAGGTAACGTCGGATGATATAATTTGTTCCAAGTAGGGTGGTTTTTTGTAGAGTCAGAATGTTCAAGTCAGGTAAATTTAGAATTTTCAAATAGCGAGGTAGTCCGTTAGGTATTACTCAAAGGGCTCCAATTACAATTGGGACAACACATGATTTCTTTTTCCACAGTCGCTCAACCTCAATTTGCAAGTCCCGGTATTATGTGATATTTTCTTGCTGTTTATCTTCAATTCGTGCATCACCAGGTATTGCAATGTCAATGAACCATACTTTTTTCTTTTCAATTATTGTTATGTCAGGTGTGTTGTAGGCCAAGTGCCTGTCAGTCTGGATTCTGAAGTCCCACAAGATCTTGCCTTTCTCATTCTCTAAAACCTTCTCAGCATGATGGTCCCAGTGGTTTTTGCTGTACTCAAATCCAAACTTTTGGCACAATTTCCAGTGAATAATCTTAGCAACGCGGTCATGGCATTTTAGGTAGTCAGTTAGTTAAATTTTGCTTCACCTGCTGATCAAGTGGTCGAGTGTCTCATATTATTATTATTATTATTATTATTATTATTATTATTATTATTATTATTATTATTATTATTCAATTTTTATGGCTGTCCATCTTAGTGAATCAACTCTGGACAACTAACAACTGATAAAAACACCACACAAAATAGCTTCTAAAACAAAAGAATGATCTTGGTATGCGTTCAGTTCTTTTGGGGTTTCTTCAAAAGATCATATTAAAGAAGAAAATGTATAAACCTTTCCTGAATTCAGGTGTGCTGCTGGTTTCATGTTTTCTAACATCCCTCTTTCAAATGTGCTTAGTGCTTGTTCATCGTTTGTTTCCCTTAATCACTCTTCTGCAAGACTTTGTTTTTCTTACTTTAACTTAAAGGGTGCTTTCACTTTTCTTAAAACTGAACAGTGTTAAAGTTAAATCAACACTGCAGGGCGTATGCAAGAAAACTATAAAGCGAATGCACTGGAGAGTTCCTTTATCCCAACCAATATGTAAATCAAGTCACAATTTCCCCCTTAAAAGAGGCAGACAGTTTTCCTGTTCAGGCTACACCCACCTAAACAAAGTTTGTGCACTTTCCCTGAATCCTTTCTGATCAACTCCACACCATTCATTGCACAGAGCAAAAATGCTTCTGTGGCTGAACTTGCTGTCCTTACTGGCAGTCCTCCATGGTAATTGCCCCCCCCCTCCCTTTTGCTTCTTACCATTTTAATTCTTGTATACAGGAGAGATTATTGATAAACCTTTCTTTCTAGGTGTCCAGTCCCAAGTCCAGTTGGTGGAGTCTGGAGGGGATGTGAGAAGACCAGGAGAGTCCCTCCGTCTCTCCTGCCAAGCCTCAGGATTCACCTTCAGCAGCTACTGGATGGCTTGGGTGAGACAGGCCTCAGGGAAAGGCCTGGAATGGGTGGCAAGGATTTACTCAACTAGCACTTACTACTCAGACAAAGTCAAGGGACGCTTCACCATCTCCAGGGACGATGCGAAAAGCCAGCTCTATCTGCAAATGAACAGCCTGAAAGAAGAGGACACAGCTGTCTATTACTGTGCAAGAGACACAGTGAGAGGAAGTGAATCTGAAGCCCGTCAAGAACTTTCTCTGCCTCTTGAGTAGCTCTCCGAAATGATTCACACGAGTCTGTATTTGGGTTTTATTTATGTTCTATTTGAATTGTGTGGCTGCCTTCTTTTATTGTTTTGAAACTCCATCCCTTTGGCTCTTTTGATCAGTTGCACAACTTCCTCATTACAAGGCTAGATTTTTATCTAATCAAAGGTATCCCTGCCCACTTTTCCAATAATTAAAAATGTTTCTCTCAAAACCTATTATGATAGGCCCCTAATCTATTTGTGTTTCTCTGTGGGTGGGTGTGTTTGTGTGTGTGCTTGTGTGTGTGTGTGTGTGTGTGTAGGGTATGTTAAAAATTATTATGTGAGTAGAGAAATCTCTTTTATCTAAAAGTATTTATTAAGGAGTAATACACAATGTCTTCTCAAGTGACCAATTTCTTTCTTTCTTTCTTTCTTTCTTTCTTTCTTTCTTTCTTTCTTTCTTTCTTTCTTTCTTTCTTTCTTTCTTCTTTCTGTCTGTCTGTCTATCTATCTATCTATCTATCTATCTATCTATCTATCTATCTATCTATCTATCTATCTATCTATCATCTCTATCATTAAACCATCTGCCAATTGACCCATCCATCTATCCATCCATCTATCCATCCATTTCTCCATCACATTTTTTTTAAAAAAGAGCCACCTCCCCTTGACTGTAATGTAAAGATAAAGTAAAAGTTTTGCACTGTCCAGTCATGTCCAACTCTAGGGAGAATGTTCAAGTCCATTTCTTAGACAAAAGAGGCATCATTGCCTGAAGAAATTTTGAGGTCAAATGGTTTGGGGCTGGCTAATTAGGATTTACCACAGTTGTAAGAATTGTCCACCTGGGTTCAGTTCCAAGTGTGCGGAAAGGCTTTCCTAAAATATTTCATTCTTCTAGGAGAGGGGTGGGTGCTAACTTTCTTCACCACCATGTAGTGACATTTCTGGATTCTTTTGTCGTGGATATTCTGGAAGAAAGTATACTGGAAGCCAATGAAGATTGAGGAAAATGTCTTCAAAGTCCCAGTTTTGCCTTCCCTGTTTGCAAAGTGATCTGACTTCTTAATTTTTTATTAATTTTACAAAAATTTTCAGGAAAGGGGATAATGGGTAAAGTTACAAATTTTGACAGCTACATTATGCAGGAAATGGCACTCCCCTCAATTCTCATAACTTTCACTTATTAATACATTAAATAATTACTACTAAGCAATATTTTGACAGCATATTTTTACCTTGTATCTTCAAGTAATTTCAATCTATTTTATATCAAACAGAAAAAATTCCCTGTATTAGCAATTGCATTATTTTTCTAGTTCACTTTTGTGATCTAAGTTTTCTCAGGGTTGCCTCTTCTCCCCCCACCAGCAAGGCTCCGGCACCTCCCGTGTCTTGTGTATCCCGTGTGGTATCATGAGCTTTATCTAGGAGCACTTTGTTTTTTTCCATGAAGGCTTCAGCCTCCATAGTTGTATTAATTCTAACTCTAGTCCCAGAATATCAGCATACCTTTTGGCAGAAGCCACCGAAACCAAACCCCTTTCTGGTATAGTTTCTTCTCTAAGAGCGAATATTTTTTTCTTTTATCTCTAACTTTCTTTGGGATTTGTTTCAGGATGACTATCTTCCTATCCTTGTATTTTAACACTTGCCCCCTTTGTGCACTCAGAATCTCATCTCTTGTAGTCTTTCTAAGAAATTTAATGTGAACCTCCCTTGGAACATTGTGTGTTCTAGCATAAGCTGAATTGACTCTATAGACCAGGTAAATATGCCATCCCAACTGTTGTCAGTCTTTTTTAATATATTCAGCCAATAGCGTTGTCATAATCTCCCTCAAATCTTTATCATCAACCTCAATTACATTTTGAAATCTAAGAAAAAAAGACATCCTATCAAACTCCCTTTTTATCCGATGGTTCTCAAGTTCTTGGTTTCCTCTCTGGACCCCCCTCATCTCCCCCCTCATCTCATCCGTCCCCTCCTCCAAAACTTCCAGTCTTTGTGTATTTTGAGACATTCGATTTTGATTTTCTCTGAGTTGTTCATTCATTTCTTTCAGTTGATTCTTCAATTCTTCCTGCCCCTTTAAGATCTGTTGGGTTAGGTCCTCCTCCGGGGGCTTAGGCTGTAACAGAGACATTAATGTCTGTTGCCTGCTGGGGCTGGACATTGAGGATGCCGGGGCAGAACCAGCAAAGCCTGGTTTCCCAGGTGGTGGTCTTTTGGGTGCCATTTTATTAAAGAGAGCTCAGCGGTGTCTGTGTCAATACAGTGAAGAAGCAGCTGTAAAGGGGGATAGCCAAGAGAGACCACGAGACAGGCAGTCCAGGCGAATAAAGACCTTTTCTATAGTTCAAATCCAGACAATAAAGTCCATAGTTCCAAGTCCAGAATACAATGCATCAAGAGATATCTCTGAGTGTCACGGAGACAAAAACAAAGTGCCAGAAATTTCTGTGGGTGGAGTCAAATTTCAAAGTGCATAAAGACAATGGAAGTGTGCCATCTTGCCTTGCCAGCTCTCCAAAAAAGGAACCGGGAGTCGCAAAGGATCAGCAGGCAACAAACCAAAAGTTTTCAAAGTTTTCATAAAAGTCAGATCATCACCTCTCTTTCACAATTGCAGCAGAGTATTCATCTGCTTATTTGCTATGAGTGTGATTTCATTCCAGAGCTCTTCCCCATCCTCCTCTTCCGAGGGTGGAGAGCAATTCAAAGCCGCTTTTCCAAGGGGTGGGGAATCCCCCTCCCTCTAATCACACTTCCCAAAAGACAGGTTGAAGAGCTTTAAGGAGCTGGTAATCCTTCTATTAACAGTCAATAAAGGGAACGGGGGGAATTTCCACCTCACCACATTGCAGCTGCAGCCTTCAAGTTGTTACATTCGTCCAGCTGTTTTGACGCGAAAGTGCGCAGGAGCATAGAAGCTCCTCGCGCCCCCCCTACGGCCTCCTGATGCCTAGGGCAATGCTGGGAGCCCTCCCGCGGCCGCCGCTGATGCAGAGGACCCCCAGCTAGCTGCCCCTTCGGCAGGGGCCCCTACAAGACTCCCTGTGCCCTCCCGATCAGGGGGGAGCCCACCAAGAGCACGCCAGGCAAGCGAAAAATGCCCGTCGCTCTCCACAAACGGAACCGGGAGTCGCAAAGTGATCTGACTTCTGAGGGGAAAAAAAGACTGAATGGCATTTTCGTGTTTACTATCATGGCAGAAATTTGAAAATGAAATTTCAGGATGATCTTTCTAAATATCCAAACTGCCATTCTCATATTGAGGAAACATCTGGACTTAAAGAGTCTCCTCAGAGAATTAGAAAGATGTCTTCTCTCCTCACTTTGGACACCAGGGGGCAATGTTGGCACACCAAACTCCATGGCTTATGGGTGACTGTGGGGGAGGGAATAAATCCACTCTAAACAGATATTGTCTAATTTTGGAGGTGTGACCGTTGTTATTTATGTAATTGTTCCCTGTAAAGATAACAAAAATTTTCCACATTCAGAAGACTACAATCCTCCGTTTGGAACATAAAAGTTTTATTTAAAAAGGATGTGTATTATTTCTGGTTTTGTCACCAGAAAAACTGTCCAGGTAGTTCAAATCTTTGATGGAAATGAAACCATCATAGAGGGATGTTTTACCAGGTTTGGTGAAGATGCAAGGAAACTCAAAAAAAAAAAAAAGACATTAGATATGTACATTAATGCAGAAGATTTGAGGATAAAGCTGAAAATGAAAGTAGAGCGTTTTCTGTTTGGACTAATATATAAATAGAAAAAAAAACTCATAAAACTTTGCTTTTATAGATGATAACCGAAGGGAGGATATTATATCCTTCAATGGAAAAACCCAACACCACTCACAATGGAGCGATAAAAGGTGAAGAGAATGGAATCTTCAGAGGAGACTAAACTAAAAAAAAAAATGTTAGAAAATTATTCATAAACTTTGCATGAAACAGAAAAACACGCAGTCATGATTTGTGGTTTTGATGATTAGAAAAAAAAAGATTATAGAAAAACATGAGCTCTTTTAAGTTAATATTATAAATGTTCTTATATTTGTTGCAGAAGAAATACCGACATCCTTTTTACTGTTTCTTTCAATTCTCATTACAAATTTTAAGTTTTCTTCCTTCCTGCCTGTTTTTCTTCCTTCCTTCCATCCAATCTTCTTTTCACAAAATTGTTCATCATTTTGTTATATTCTACACAATTTTGATAACTTTTTATAATTGCTATTGTTATTATTATTACTTTAGTAATTATTATGTGGTTAATCTTTGGTGAGATTCACAGCTGGTTGGTAGCTCAACAGCTCGAGTCCTAACCAAGGACCTCGGAACTGTTAAGGTAACATCGGAGGATATAAGTTGTTCCAAGTATTGTGGTTTTTTGTAGAGTCAGAATGTTCAAGTCAGGTCAATTTAGAATTTCCAAATAGCGAGGTAGGCCTTTAGATATTGCTCCAAGGGCTCCAATTACAATTGGGAGAACACATGATTTCTTTTTCCACAGTCGCTCAACCTCAATTTGCAAGTCCCGGTATTATGTGATATTTTCTTCCTATTTATCTTCAATTTCTGCATCACCAGGTATTGCAATGTCAATGAACCATACTTTTTTCTTTTCAACTATTGTTATGTCAGCTGTGTTGTGGGCCAAGTGCCTGTCAGTCTGGATTCTGAAGTCCCACAAGATCTTGCCTTTCTCATTCTCTAAAACCTTTTCAACCTGATGGTCCCAGTGGTTTTTGCTGTACTCAAATCCAAACTTTTGGCACAATTTCCAGTGAATAATCTTAGAAACGCCGTCATGGCGTTGTAGGTAGTCAGTTTGTGAAATTTTGCTGCACCCGCTGATCAAGTGATCGACTGTCTCATCTTTCTCATTACAGAGGCGACATTTGCTGTTGGTGGTAACATGTTGAATTTTTGCCTTTATGCAGTTTGTGGCTAAGGCTTGTTCTTGAGCTGCCTAAATAAAGCCTTCTGTTTCTTTTTTCAGTACTCCTGATCTTAACCAGTTCCAGTTACTTTGTTGTTGCTGCTGCTGCTGCTGCTGTTGTTGTTGTTATTATTTCAATTTTTATGGCTGTCCATCTTGGCGAATCAAATCTGGAGAAATAACAACTGATAAAAATATCACACAAAAGAGCACGTAACACAAAAATGATCTTTGTCTGCATTCAGTTCTTTTGGGGATTCTTCAAAAGGTCATAATAAAGGCGAAAATGTATAAAAGTTTCCTGAAGTTATATGTGCTGCTGTTTTAATGTTTTTAAACAGGCCTCTCTCAAATGTTCTTAGTGCTTGTTCATCAAAACTATAAGGCGAATGCACTGGTGAGTTCCTTTATCCCAACCAATATGTAAATCAAGTCACAATTTCCCCCTTAAAAGAGGCAGTCAGTTTTCCTGTTCAGGTTACACCCACCAAAACAAAGTTTGTGCCTTTCCCAAATCCTTTCTGATCAATTCCACACCATTCATTGCACAGAACAAAAATGCTTCTGTGGCTGAACTTGCTGTCCTTACTGGCAGTCCTCCATGGTAATTGTTCCCCCTCCCTTCTGCTACTTACCATTTTAATTTTTGTATACAGGAGAGATTATTGATACACCTTTCTTTTTAGGTGCTAAGTCTCAAGTCCAGTTGGTGGAGTCTGGAGGGGATGTGAGAAGACCTGGAGAGTCCCTCCGTCTCTCCTGCCAAGCCTCTGGATTCACCATCAGCAGCTATTGGAATAACTGGGTGAGACAGGCTCCAGGGAAAGAACTGGAATGGGTGGCAAGGATTTACTCAACTAGCATTTTCTACTCAGACAAAGTCAAGGGACGCTTCACCATCTCCAAGGATGATGCCAAAAGCCAGCTCTATCTGCAAATGAACAGCCTAAAGGAAGAGGACACAGCTGTCTATTACTGTGTGAGAGACACAGTGAGAGGAAGTGAATCTGAAGCCCACCAAGAACTATCTCTGCCTCTGAGTAGCTCTCCGAAATGAGTCACACAAGTCTGTATTTGTGTTTTATTTATCTTCTATTTGAATTGTGTGGCTGCCTTCTTTTATTGTTTTGAAATTCCATCCCTTTGGCTCTTTTGATCAGTTGCACAACTTCCACATTACAAGGCTAGATTTTTATTGAATCAAAGGTGCCCACTTTTCCAATAATTAAAAATGTTTCTCTCAAAACGTATTATGACAGGCCCCTAATTTATTTGTGTTTGTGTGTGTGTCTGTATGTCTGTAGAGTATGTTAGAAAATTATTATGTGAGTAGAGAAATATCTTTTATCCAAAGATATTTATTAAGGAGTAATTCACAATGTCTTCTCAAGTGACTAATTTCTTTCTTTCTTTCTTTCTTTCTTTCTTTCTTTCTTTCTTTCTTTCTTTCTTTCTTTCTTTCTTTCTTTTATCTATCTATCCTCTCTATCTATCTATCTATCATCTATCTATCTATCTATCTATCTATCTCTATCTATCTATCTATCTATCTATCTACTATATCTATATCTATATCTATATCTATATCTATATCTATAACTATATCTATATCTATCTGTCTATCTGTCTATCTGTCTATCTGTCTATCTGTCTATCTGTCTATCTGTCTATCTGTCTATCTGTCTATGTCGATGTCTATGTCTATGTCTATGTCTATGTGTATCTATCTATCTATCTATCTATCTATCTATCTATCTATCTATCTATCTATCTATCTCTCTATCTCTATCTCTATCTCTATCTCTATATCTATATCTCTGTCTATCTGTCTATGTCTATGTCTATATATATACAACTACCATTTACTACTCAGACAAAGTCAAGGGACGCTTCACCGTCTCCAGGGACGATGCCAAAAGCCAGCTGTATCTGCAAATGAACAACCTGAAACCAGAAGACACAGCGGTCTATTACTGTACGAGAACACACAGTGTGAGGAAGTGAATCTGAAGCTAGACAAGAACGTTCTCTACTCTGAATTGCTTATTCTCAGTCCCCTTCATTCTTTCAATATGACCGCATTTCCCCAGTCTCATTCTTTTCTACGTTATTCAGTTTTCATTCTCTCTCCATTAATTTATACTCCGTGTGCTTAAATCAGAGCCTTAATGCTTCTTATGTCTTTCCACATTAATCTATATAAAATCCCCACATACCTTAAGCTCCCATCCCTCAGTTGGGTAAGGCCAAGAGTGCCAGATATTGGCAATTTCAAATCTCAATTTCCATGAAGCCTTCTGGGTCTCAATGGTTTGTGCTCTCTTCTTGGTTGGTTATTACTATTTGTTTTTTATACTTATCACCACCTATAAATCGGGATATGTTTGACATTTATTTATTTATTTTATTTTATTAAATTTGTTAGCCGCTCCCTCTCCACAAAGGGACTCGGGGCGGCGTACCATAAATAAGAACACATATTATAAAATTACACATTGTACGGAGGAGGTATAAAACACAATAATATTATAATAAAATAGAAATATTAAAATAAGTTAAATTAAAACCCCAATGGAAATTACAAGTTTAAAAATTGCCAGGAGGAATAAAATACGATCTAATTCTTGAGGGGGAGCCGGACCTCGCAGGAATAACGGAGACATGATTGGGCCACGAGGGAGGTTTACCCCTCGTGGAAATGTGCCCACCAGGTTACTGAGCATTTCACCAGCCCCGGGCCCAGGGAAGGGGCGGTGGGGTAGCAGCGATTATTCGGGAGGATTTAGAGCCGAGGGAGTCCACTGTGCCACAGACGTCTGGGTGTGAGTCCCTTGTCGTGAAATGGGGCCCTGGGAGACAGCTGGGCCTGCTGATAGTATACCTGGCTCCTCGCTATACATCAGCGGCCCTGCCTGAAGTCCTCGAGCTGATCGGTGGCGGTTGAGACCCCCAAACTCTTAGTGATGGGGGATTTTAACCTGCCATCGGTGGGAGAAGCATCCGAGGGGGTTCGGAAGTTCATGGCTTCCATGACAGCCATGGACCTGACTCAATTGATTCAGGGCCCGACACACGAGGGAGGCCACACCTTGGACCTTGTTTTTGTCTCTGACCAGTGGTTGAGTGATCTGGGAGGAGGGAATTTAACCATCACTCCCCTGTCATGGTCAGATCACTCACTCCTCCGACTTGACTTCCCTGGTGCTACCCCCCGCTGTGGGGAGGCGGAACCGGAAAACACTAGATGGTTCCGCCCCAGGCGCCTGATGGAACCAGATAGGTTCCAGATGGAGCTTGGGCCACCTCCTGTAGCCCTGACCCGCCCCCGGGTAGAGGACCTGGTGGTCGCGTGGAATAATGCGACTACCGGGGCCTTGAACTGGGTGGCGCCTTTGTGGCCTCTCCGGCGGCAACGATCCACCCTGGCCCCTTGGTTTACCGAGGACCTAAGGGTGATGAAGCGCCGCAAGAGATGCCTAGAGAGTCGTTGGAGATCCTCCCGTTCCGAATTTGACCGAACACAGGTACGAACCCATTTAAGGACGTACCTTGTGGCATTGAGAGTGGCCAAACGTCAATATTGTGCCGCTCTCATTGCATCCGCAGAGAACCGCCCTGCCGCCCTGTTTTGGGTGTCCCGCTCCCTCCTGTTTCAGAGGCCGCGGGAGGCCCCTTTACAGGGTAGGGCAGAGGAATTTGGGAAATATCTGCAGGATAAAATCGCTCAAATCCGGAAGGATTGGGTCCCTTTCAGTGGTCTAGTAGAGACGTCCGTGGCGAGTCTTGAGAGACCAGTCTGGGAGGAGTTTGACTTGGTTGCCATCGAGGATTTGGACAGAATGCATGCACAACTGCGACCTACCACATGTTTACTGGACCCGTGCCCCTCCTGGCTTGTACTGGCATCCTGGGAGGTTACACATGACTGGCTCCTGGGCCTAGTGAACGCTTCATTGGGTGAGGGGTCTGTTCCAGCCGCCTTGAAAGAGGCGGTGGTGAGACCCTTGCTCAAGAAGCCTTCCCTGGACCCTACGGAGCTGGCCAATTATCGTCCTGTCTCCAACCTCCCCTTTTTGGCGAAGGTTGTAGAGAGTGTGGTGGCTTATCAGTTTCCACGACATCTGGAGGAAAATGATTATCTAGACCCACGCCAGTCCGGCTTTCGCCCCGGGCACAGCACGGAGATGGCCTTGGTCGCGTTGGTGGATGATCTCTGGAGGGCCAGAGATAGGGGTTGTTCCTCTATCCTGGTCCTATTAGATCTCTCGGCGGCTTTTGATACCATCGACCATGGTATCCTGTTGCACCGACTGGAGGGGTTGGGGGTTCGGGGCACCGTTCTGCGGTGGTTCGTCTCCTACCTTTCCGGCCGGACGCAACGTGTGTTGGCAGGGGAGCAGAGGTCGACCCTAAGCCCCCTTACTTGTGGGGTGCCACAGGGGTCGGTCCTCTCGCCACTCCTGTTCAACACATATATGAAGCCGCTGGGTGAGATCATTCGTGGTTTCGGGGTGGGATATCATCTGTACGCTGATGATACTCAGCTGTACATTTCCACCCCGAACCACCCCAACGAGGCCGTCAAAGTGATGTCCAGGTGTGTGGAAGCCGTACGGGTCTGGATGGATGACAACCGACTCAGGCTCAACCCCTCCAAGACGGAGTGGCTGTGGGTTCCGCCCCCCCGGTTCAACCAGTTAATTCCATCTCTGGCCATCGGGGGCGTACAACTGGCCCCCGTGGAGCGGGTGCGCAATTTGGGCGTCCTCCTGGATGCCCGGCTGTCCATGGATGACCATGTGACAGCCGTGGCAAGGGGGGCGTTCCACCAGGTTCGCCTGGTGCGCCAATTGCGCCCCCTATTGGACAGGGATGCCTTACGCACAGTCACTCATGCGCTGGTGACGTCTCGCCTCGACTACTGCAACGCTCTCTACATGGGGCTTCCCTTGAAATGCACTCGGAGACTACAGTTGGTCCAGAATGCGGCCGCGCGGGTGATTATGAGGAGTACAAGGTACTCCCATGTGACACCTCTCCTGCGCGAGCTGCACTGGCTTCCTGTGGTCTATCGGGTGCGTTTCAAGGTTTTGATAATGATCTTTAAAGCGCTCCATGGCACAGGACCTAGCTACTTGAGGGATCGTATCATGCCCCATACATCCCTGCGACCAATTCGCTCGCACAGAGAGAGACTTCTCCAGGTGCCGTCCACCAGACAGTGTCGGGGGGCGGCGCCTAGGAGCAGAGCCTTCTCTGTGGCGGGCCCAGCCCTGTGGAATGACCTCCCCCCGGATATCAGGACTACCTCTGACCTCCGCTCCTTCCGTGCAAAGCTCAAGACCCACCTTTTCCAAGTAGCTGGCCTGGCTCAACCATAGTTTGATCATATCGCTCCTGACGGGTTTTTAATCTTGTAATTTTACTTAGGGGATTTTAAATTGCAATCTTAATTCTATCTCCATTTATCTGTCTACCTCCTCCACGTATACGTCTATTTTTATGTGTATGTACTGTCTATATTTGTATTTTATGTGTTTTTATTGTACGCCGCCCCGAGTCCTTCTGGAGAGGGTGCGGCTAACAAATAAAATTTTATTATTATTATTTATTATTATTATTATTAAATGGAGCTATGGTTGAGCCAGGCCTGCTAGTTGAAAAAGGTGGGTCTTGAATTTTGAACGGAAGGAGCGGAGGTCGGTGGTAATCCTAATATCCGGGGGGAGGTCATTCCAGAGGGCTGGGCCCATCACAGCGAAGGCCCTACTCCTGGGCGCCGCCCTCTGGCACTGCTTAGTGGACGGCACCCAGAGAAGTCCCTCTCTGTGAGAGCGAATTGGTCGTAGGGATGTATGGGGCAGGATGCGATCCCGCATGTAGCTAGGTCATGAAAGGACATGATGTGCTCCATCACAATTCAAATCCATCAGCTTCTTTCCTCTATAAGGACATGGTACAAATCATATGGTCTCATCTTGTAGATTTTTAGAATTTGAAATGTGACTAACAGAAAGGAAATTAAGCTGCCCTATGTCCACATTGCAAAGCAAGAGTTAAATTTAATCAACCATGAGACTAGACTAAACATCTGGATCACTATGTAATGAAACATCATAATAAAACATCCCTGTCTTGATTCTGTGTGTGTGTGTGTGTTTGTGGGTGAGGTTCTTCATTGTGAATTGAAAACCATCTTTGTAATGTGCGTGCAAAGAAATTAATAGATGAATGCCATGAGGAGCTCTTTTATTTGAAGCAATAAGTAAATCAGGGCACAATTTCCACTTTAACTAGGTGGTTTCCCCACAACAGAACAATTGAACACTTTTCTGAATCTGTTTCTGTTGATTTGATTCCGCTCCTTTCATCAGAGGGAGAAAAAACAAAGACTCTGTAGCCAAAGTTAGCCTTTTCGCTAGTAGTTTTTGCAGGTAATGTCTCCCTCCATAATTTCTGTCCTTCCTTCCTTCCTTCCTTCCTTCCTTCCTTCCTTCCTTCCTTCCTTCCTTCCTTCCTTCCTTCCTTCCTTCCTTCCTTCCTTTCAATTTTTATGTGGCTTATCTTAACAAATCAACTCTAGGCAAGTAACAAATGATAAAGACACCACACAAAATAGCATCTAAAACAAAAATGAGCTGGTGGGGGCTGGGGAGGGCAGAAATGAGCAAAGAAATGGGCCCGTTTTTGTGAAAAATGGGTTGTTTT
This sequence comes from Natrix natrix natrix, assembly GCA_029891615.1. Lineage (NCBI taxonomy): Eukaryota > Metazoa > Chordata > Lepidosauria > Squamata > Natricidae > Natrix > Natrix natrix. Next base: position 25,065 of record JAKRSK010000146.1, read on the forward strand.
TTGCTCGTTCTTGCCCCCCCCCCAGGAGCACTCTACAAGCTTCTAAAAGGCTATTCATGCCCTTTTCTTGAGAAAAAAAATGGGGATGTTTTTGTGAAAAACGGGCCATTTTGGGGGGGGGGGGGATTGCAGAGTGCAAAAACTTTTTTTAAAAGTTTCCTCTTCAAAACCTTTGTGCATCTTACATTCCGAAAAATACGGTATTTAAAAATCAAGTGTGCAGGGAGTGTGCAAGGACAAGTATGAAACCCCTGCTCTGAGGGAATATTTTATCTCAACCAATATGTAAATGAAGGCAAAATTTCCCCTTTAAAGGCAACAGTTGTTTTCCCTTTTCCAGCGACACCCACCAACGCAAAGTTTGTGCGTTTTCTCAAATTCTCTCCTTTCAATTTCCCTCCATTCCTCAAAGGGAGCCCAAAATGACCCCGTGGCTAAACTTGGTATTCTTTCTTGCATCCCTTGGAGGTAATGTTTCATTTGATGTAGAGGCTCTTTCCATTTGCTGTTCCTGTATATTGAACCATCTTTCTGTTTAGGTGTCCGATCTGAGGTTCAATTGGTGGCTTCTGGAGGGGATGTGAGAAGACCTGGGGAGATCCTTCATCTCTCCTGCCAAGCTTCGGGATTCACCTTCAGCAGCTCTTACATGAGCTGGGTGAGACAGGCACCAGGGAAAGGACTGGAATGGGTGGCCTACATAAGTACATCCTCATCTCCAATTTACTACTTAGACAAAGTCAAAGGACGCTTCACCATCTCCAGGGATGATTCCAATAGTCTCTTGTATCTACAAATGAACAACCTCAAGTCAGAGGACACAGCTGTCTATTACTGTGCTGGAGAGGCACAGTGAGAGGAAGTGAATTTGACGCCTGTCAAGAACTTTCTCTCCTTCTGAGAAGCTTACACTTTTTTACACTCAGTCCCTTTTCTTTTTCTTTTTTCAATATCATCAAATTTCCTCAGTCTCATTGATTATAGTTTGGATCTGGGTCTGCCTTCCAGCATTGTTGTTACTACTTGTTCTCTACTTTAACCACAACCTATAAATCGGGATAGGTTTGACATGATGTGCTCCATATACATTCACATCCATCAGCTTCTTTTGTCTGTAAGGACAGGAAACGAATCCTGCGGTTTCATCTTGCGGAGTTTTGGATTTTGGAATGTGATTCCAGAAAGCCAATTCAGCTGCCCTGCTTCCACATTGCAAAGCAAGAATTCAGTTTAATCAAATGTGAGGCAACCCCTTCTATGAATAATGAAACATGTTTGTCTTCATGCTTATAAGGGCAAGCTAAAGTTTATTTGTGTGTATATTGGGGGGAAAAAAAATCTATAATATGAATGCTGAGATGACTGTTTTTATCCATAACCATCTATAAATTAAGGGACTGTAGGAAGTTGGCACCCACCCCTCTCCTAGAAAAATGAGATATTCTGAGAAATATTGAAAAAGGCAGAATATTACATTTCCCTGGAACAGAAATGGAGAAACATGTCTTTAGGCAGGAAGCAGACTCACTCTTAACAGCCCCCACCTTTCTCAATGGATTATTAGGGGCTCTGAGCTAATTTACTCTACATAACAAAGATAGGATTACCCGTCTACAGAAACTCACCACCTGGCATCTGGGAACTCAAACCACACTTGGACTCAAAACTTAGCCTAGAGAGTTGCCCCTGCAGGGCCCTATGGGAGTCTGACAACCAATCATAATACATTTCTTACACAGGAACAGGAAACAGAGAGGCCGAACAAAGGGTATAAATCCAGGAACTTTCAGCATCTCATATTTTTTTTTCTTCTTCACCCAACATCTGGAATTTGAAATGTGACTAACAGAAAGGAAATTGAGCTGCCCTATATCTACATTGCAAAGCAAGAATTAAATTTAATCAACTTTGAGGCAACCCATTGCAGCAATAATGAAAAAAAATGTTTGAATTCAGACTTAGAAGTGTAGGAAGTTAGCACCCACCCCTCTCTTAGAAAAATGAAATATCCTGGGAAATATTGAAAAGGCAGAATATTATATTTTCCCTGGCTAAGAAATGGAGTAACATGTTTTTTTTAGGCAGGAAACAGACGGGCTCTTAATAGCCTCCATTTTTGTCAATGGGCCATTAAAAAGCCTGAGTTAGTCTACTCTACATAACAAAGGTATGATTGGTCTTCTACAGAAATTCACCACAAGGCATCTGGGAAAATTACATCAGCCAGCAAGGCAACCAAACTTGGACTCAAAGCACAGCCTAAAGGGTTGCCCCTGCATGGCCCCATGGGAGTCTGACAACCAATCAGAATACAAGATCAAAGGACAGAGATGGCATCAAACCAGGGACTTTCAGCATCTCACTCTCTTTTTCTTCTTCACCCAATATCTGGAAGCATGTGATCCCCCTTTTCTGTTCAGGAGCTCAAGCTATGTGATCCTGTCCACCCTTAAACCATCTTTCCAAGGAACCTCCATGTCTCCAATGTCTTTTTCCCCACTTGAAGTTGAACCCAGAAGGACATTTCTTCCAACAGGACAATAGGGAAAAAAAATAGCATATCTGTGACATTCCATATCAGGGAATACTAAGTGACTAATTTATCTTTCTGAGTCCACTGTGACAATATTAGTTAAACAATCATTATTTTGACTGTTCATCTTACGGACATCCAGCAAAATGTACTTTCTAAACCATTTATTTAGTCTTCCAATCTTTAACACTCATGCTAGATAGAAGTTCCCTAAGATGGGCTTTAGCAGGAGTCCTAAAGCTCAGAAGATTAAAACTTTGGCCCCAGTGAATATCCCAAATTGGATTTTACAAAAGAAGACGCTATTGCCCTTTCTTTTTTTCTATTTCTTTTCAGCCAATGTTTCCATTTTAAATTTTCCTTCCTTCTTCCTTCCTTCCTTCCTTCCTTCCTTCCTTCCTTCCTTCCTTCCTTCCTTCCTTCCTTCCTTCCTTCCTTCTTATTTTAATTTTTAGGGATGCCCATCTTGAGGAATCAACTCTGGGGAAGTAAAAAGTAAGAAAAACACCACACAAAACACCCTCCAAAACAAAAATGATTTTGGTCTGTGTTCAGTTCTTTTGGGTTTCTTTAAAAGGTGATGTTAAACAGAGGGCATACAAAACCTTCCCTGAACTCTGATGTGCTGCTGTTTTCATGTTTTCTAACATGTCTCTTTCAAATGTTCCTAGCGGTTGTTCATGATGTATTACTTTGAATCACTTTTGAGGAAGATGGGATTTGGCAAATCTTCATTTTAGTTGCTCTTTTATAAAGGCTCCTTCATTTTTGTCTTTGGGAAATTGTGTAAAAATCAAGTGTGCAGGGCCAGTGGGAGGAGAATTATGAAAATCCTGCTCTAAAGAACTCTTTCATCTCAAGCAATATGCAAATGAAGGCACAATTTCACCTTTAAAGACAGCCGTTGACACCCACCAAAACAAACTTTGACATGTTTTCCTTGTATTTATTTTGTACAATGACAATAAAAGCTATACTATACATGATGCGCTCCATAACAATTCAAATCCATCAACTTCTTGCCTCTATGAGGAAATGAAAGAAATCCCGTGGTCTCATCTGAAAATGAAAGCAATCCTGTGGTCTCAGCAATGGGTGGAAACTAATCAAGGAGAGAAGCAACTTAGAACTGAGGAGAAATTTCCTGACAGTTAGAACAATTAATCAGTGGAACAGAAGTTGCCTCCAGAAGTTGTGAATGCCCCAACACTGGAAGTCTTTAAGAAGATGTTGGATAGCTATTTATCTGAAACGGTATAGGGTTTCCTGTCTAGGCAGGGGGTTGGACTAGAAGACCTCCAAGGTCCCTTCCAACTCTACTAGCTGGACTTCCCTGGCGCTATCCCCCACCGCGAGGAGGCGGAACCAGACTCTATAAACTGGTACCGCCCCAGGCACCTGATGGAATCTGATAGATTCCAGACGGAGCTTGGGCCAATTCCTGTAGCCTTGTCCCGCTCCCGCTCCGAGGACCTAGTGACTGCCTGGAATAGGGCGACGACTGGGGCCTTGGACCGGGTTGCGCCTTTGCGACCTCTCCTGCGGCATCGACCCACCCGGGCTCCTTGGTTTACTGAGGAGCTGAGGGTGATGAAGCGCCACAGGAGACGTCTAGAGAGCAGGTGGAGGTCCTCACGCTCCGAATCTGACCGAACACAGGTAAGAGCCTATTTGCGGACTTACCTAGTGGCAATAAGAGCGGCCAAACGTAGACATTGTGCTGCTCTTATTGCGTCCGCGGATAACCGCCCTGCCGCCCTGTTTAGGGTGACTCGCTCCCTTTTATCGCAGAGGGCGCGGGAGACACCCTTACAGGGTAGAGCAGAGGAGTTTGGGGAATATCTCCAGGACAAAATCGATCAGATCCGGAGCGGGTGGACCTCCGTCAGTGGACCAGACGAGCCGCCAACAGCGAGTCTTGAGAGACCATTCTGGGAGGAGTTTGACTCTGTTGCCCCCGAGGATTTGGACAGGCTGCGTGGACGGCTGCGACCCACCACTTGTTCAACGGACCCGTGCCCCTCCTGGCTGGTACTGGCAGCCTGGGAGGTGACACGAGGCTGGCTCCTGGGCCTGGTGAGCGCCTCACTGGGTGAGGGATACTTACCAACCGCCTTGAAAGAGGCGGTGGTGAGACCCTTGCTCAAGAGGCCTTCGCTCGACCCAATGGAGCTAGCTAACTATCGTCCAGTCTCCAACCTCCCCTTCTTGGCGAAGGTTGTCGAGAATGTGGTGGCGCAGCAGTTCCCGCGACACCTAGACGAATCCGACTATCTAGACCCACGCCAGTCCGGCTTCCGACCCGGGCACAGCACTGAGACAGCCTTGGTCGCGTTGGTTGATGATCTCTGGAGTGCCAGAGATAGGGGTTGCTCCTCTATCCTGGTCCCATTAGACCTCTCGGCGGCTTTTGATACCATCGACCATGGTATCCTATTGCGCCGGTTGGAGGGGATGGGAGTCGGAGGCACCGTTTTGCGGTGGTTCGGCTCCTACCTCTCCGACCGGAAGCAATGTGTGTTGACAGGGGGACAGAGGTCGTCCCTGAGGCCACTCACTTGTGGGGTGCCACAGGGGTCGGTCCTCTCGCCTCTCCTGTTCAACGCATATGTGAAGCCGCTGGGTGAGATCATCCGTGGTTTTGGGGTTGAGTACCATCTCTACGCTGATGATACTCAGCTGTATATTTCAACCCCAAACCACCCCAACGAGGCTGTCGAAGTGATGTCCCGGTGTTTGGAAGCCGTCGGGGTCTGGATGGGGGACAACAGACTCAAACTCAACCCCTCCAAGACCGAGTGGCTGTGGTTACCGGCACCTCGGTTCAGCCAGCTGACTCCATCGCTGGCCATAGGGGGCAAACAATTGTCCCCTGTGGAGCGGGCGCGCAATTTGGGTGTCCTCCTTGATGCCCGGCTGTCAATGGAGGACCATGTGGCAGCCGTGGCAAGGGGGGCATTCCACCAGGTTCGCCTGGTGCGCCAATTGCGCCCCCTACTGGACCGGAGTGCCCTGCGCACGGTCACTCATGCGCTGGTGACGTCTCGCCTGGACTACTGCAATGCCCTCTACATGGGGCTTCCCTTGGGACGCATCCGGAGACTGCAGCTAGTTCAGAACGCAGCCGCGCGGGTTATTATGGGAAGTACACGTTACTCCCACGTAACACCTCTCCTGCGCGAGCTGCACTGGCTACCTGTGGCCTTTCGGGTGCGTTTCAAGGTATTGATCACCATCTTTAAAGCGCTCCATGGCAGAGGACCTAGTTATCTGCAGGATCGCATCCTACCACACACGTCCCTGCGACCTATCCGCTCACACAGGGAGGGGCTCCTCCTGGTGCCGTCTGCTAGGCAATGCCAGCGGGCGACACCTAGGAATAGATCCTTCTCTGTGATGGGCCCAACCCTCTGGAATGACCTCCCCCCAGACATTCGAACTACCACCGACCTCCGTTCCTTCCGGCAAAAGTTAAAGACTCACCTATTTCAATCAGCTGGCCTGGCACTTTCTTAGTTTCACCTCCCGGGGATTTATTCATTTTAATTGGGTTTGGGGTTTTAATAAGCTTTTAATGTATTATATTTATTATTCTATTACAGTCTCATAACCTCCTTCACCTACGTATTTAATTATTTAACTGTTTTGTATATGTATTTTATAACGTATTTTAGTGACTGTACACCGCCCCGAGTCCTTTCCGGGAGAGGGGGCGGTCTATAAATGTGAATAATAAATAAAAATAAAAAATAAATACTATTGTATTGTATTATCTTCTACAGTTTTACATTTTGGAATGTGACAACAGAAAGGAAATTCAGCTGCCCCACTTGAACAATTGCAAACAAAGAATTGAATGCAATCAAATGTGAAGCAACTCATTGTATCAATATGGAAAAATGTTTGCCTTCATGCCTATAAGGAAAAGCATGTTAGGAATGTAAGCTAACAGTTGGGTCAGCAATACATAAACCATAATGGTAGTACTATTTCTTTAAGTACTGCTGTAATGTGATTGGTTGCTGTTACCTCAAGCAGCCATAAGATGGAGCCAGAATGACTGTTATCTCTTTACTTTACTTTTTACTTTTATTTAGACTTTTATACGGCCCCCTCTCCCCAAAGGGACTCGGGGCGGTGTACAGTTAGATAAAACACATCAACAAATAGAAAATACAAACATAAACATAAAAGAGGAGGCAATAAACTGTACATAAAGCAAAGTTTCAATTAAAAACACTATATAAATACCCTAAAAATACCCAATTAAGCTCTCTGTTTGTTAGATGCTGATCGGTGAATACTGCTTGAGACGTATCGTGAGTTACTGTGAGTTTTGCTACTGTTAGCTCACTTTGTGTGCTGAACTGAGTTTATGATACTGGACTGTGTTCGAAGGATCACTCCTTAACTGAGAACATTGATAACTGACTGACTGAACCGTGTATGACGTGGACTGTGTAAATTGAACTCTGAATACTTCTATTTTCCACATTAGAAAAATACTACTACTTTTACTATTCGGTGTCCCTGTATGCTGGTTTGTGCATGTTCTTCCACACCATTCTCATTACGCTTCTCTGCACACTCGCTCTCCTAACGGGGAGCCTTACCTAACAAAGCTCGTATTTATGTGTTTGTGTGTATATTAAAAATAATCTATAACGTAAATGCAAAGGTTATTTTTCAAACCATCAACATCTAGGAATTAATGAGTAATAGGCAAAAATGGGTACATCTGCGACATCCCAAATCAGTGAAAACAAAATGACTCATTTATCTCTCTCTGTCCACTGTGAGAATGTTGGTTACACAATCGTTTATTATTTTGACTGTGCATTGTAAAAAGCTAGCACCCACTCGTCTCCTGGAAGAATGAAACATTCTAGGAAATATTAAAAATGCAGAATATTATACTGTGGTCCCATTTCAGGTCTGAGCCTCATTGCCGAGGCCAATGAAGGACGCCAGACATGAGGTGCAGGTTTTGATTGCTTTTTCATGGGGGTACACCAAGGAAAAGGGCTCCTGACCAAAATGCCAAGAACAAATTTCTTACATTTTCACTAAAGGAGAAAGCGGGACAAGGTGATATAATAAGAAATACCATCTAATGAACATTGTAGTAATAATTCTACAATTTGTTCAATTGGTTCCTAAGCCTTGGCTAATGAATGCCCCAGCAGTTATCTAATGCCCATTTTATTTGCTGCAGGCCATATCTATTCCTAACTTTTAGCTGAGGTCTGCAAGCTGCCTAACTCTTGTTACTTTTATGATCTTACTAACTAACCCAGAATTGTTACAAGCTTTACATAATGCATATTTCCTGTGGCTAAGCATTCTTTATTCTTGCCAGACAGACCCCACAATTACAGTCTTCCTGGTTTACTTTCAAGTGTGTGCAAAGACCTGGCTTTATTTTACCTTCCTGGAAAAGAAGAGGAGAAAACTGCTCTTGGAAACCTGCTTTCCCTCCCTCCTTCCCTCCCTCCCTCCCTCCCTTCTTTCCTTCTTATTTTAATTTTTATTGTTGCCCTCCTCCTTGAGGAATCAACTCGGAGCAAGTAAGAAGTAACAAAAAGCCCACCCCAAATAGCCTCCAAAGGATATTGGTCTGAATTCAGTTCTTTTGGGTTTCTTTAACATCTTCGTATTAAAGGCAATATATATAAAGGCTCAATTGATAAGGAAGTGAGCCCGTGGCTTAGTGGCTAAGACTCCTGCCTAAGATATATACAGCCCGGGGTCAAATCCCAGTAAGGGTATGGCTAGCTGATGAGAGCTAATTAGCTCAAAATAGATCTATCCTAGTCTCCCTTTATTTATTTATCAGTACAAATACAACACACACACATATATATATATATAAGTCTTCTAAGACACCTCTTTCAAATGTTCTCAGTGATCGATTTGTTACTTCGAATCACTTTTCAGAAATGGTAAAGTTTGTCAGGACTTTATTTCAATTATTCTTCTTGAAAACCAGCCTTCATTTTTCTTTGGACTGGCAATTTATGTAAAAATCAACTATGCAGGGAGTGTGGGAGGACAACTATGAAACCCCTGCTCCGAGAAACTCTTTTATCTCAACCAATATGTAAATGAAGGCAAAATTTCCCCTTTAAAGGCAACAGTTGGTTTCCCTTTTCCAGCGACACCCACCAACACAAAGTTTGTGCATTTTCTCAAATTCTCTCCTTTCAATTTCCCTCCATTCCTCAGAGGGAGCCAAAATGCCCCCGTGGCTAAACTTGGTATTCTTTCTTGCATCCCTTAGAGGTAATGTTTCATTTTATGTACAGGCTCCTTCCATTAGTAGTTCCTGTATATAGGAGATTTCATTGAAACACTCTTGTTTTTAGGTGTCCGATCTGAGGTTCAGTTGGTGGAGTCTGGAGGGGATGTGAGAAGACCTGGGGAGTCTCTCCGTCTCTCCTGCCAAGCCTCGGGATTCACCTTCAGCAGCTCTTACATAGTCTGGGTGAGACAGGCTCCAGGGAAAGGACTGGAATGGGTAGCCTACATATCTCCAGGCTCATCTAGCATTTACTACTCAGACAAAGTGAAGGGCCGCTTCACCATCTCCAGGGACGATGCCAAAAGCCAGCTGTATCTGCAAATGAACAGCCTCAAAGTAGAAGACACAGGAGTCTATTACTGTGCAAGACACACAGTGAGAGGAAGTGAATCTAAAGCCTGTCAATAACTTTCTGTACTTCTAAGCAGCTTAAACTGGTTTGGACTCAAACACTTTTCCTTTAATATCATCAAATTTCCACAGTCTCATTCTTTTCTACCTTAATTCATATTTTGGGAATGGGTCTCTCTTCCTCCCTTGTTGTCACTACTTGTTGTTTACTCTCACCACCGCCGGTAAATCAGGAGAGGTTTTGAAATAATGTGCTCCGTACACATTCAAATACATCAGCTTTTTTCATCTATAAGGAAATGAAATATATCCCGGGGTTTCATCTTGTAGAGATTTAAATTTTGGAAATTCAGCTGCCCAGCTTCCACGTTGCAAAGGAAGAATTCAGTTTAATCAAATGTGAGGCAACTCATTGTATGAATGCTTACAGGAACAAATCCATGTTTATGTGATTGTCTGCATATTAAAAAAGTGTATAATGTATAATAACAGTCGACATCCACCGACACAAGGTTTGTGTGTTTCCCCTAATCCTCTTCTATCATATATCCTCCATTTATTAGAAGGAGGCAGAAATGATCCTATGCCTAATCTTTTTATTCATCGTTTTACTCCTTGGAGGTAATGTTTCACTTTGTCTAGAATTTCCTTTCAACTTCTGTTCTTATATATTGGAAATCTCATTGAAGCACCTATCTTTTTAGGTATTCAATCTCAAGTCCACTTGGTGGAGACTGGAGGGGATGTGAGAAGACCTGGAGAGTCCCTCCATCTCTCCTGCCAAGCCTCTGGATTCACCTTCAGCAGCTATGAGATGAGTTGGGTGAGGAAAGCTCCAGGGAAAGGGCTCGAATGGGTGGCAATGGCCTATATATGGTCTTCAGTTATTTACTACTCTGACAAAATGAAGGGACTCTTCACCATCTCCAGGGACGATGCCAAAAGCCAGCTGTATCTGCAAATGAACAGCCTCAAACTAGAGGACGCAGCAGTCTATTACACACAAGTGAGAGGAAGTGAATTTGATGCCTGTCCAGAATCTTCTCTACTCTGAGTTATTTACACTCAGTCCCTTTAATTCCTTCAGTACTACTGAATTTCCTCAATCTCATTCTTTTCTGTGTTATTCATTTTTCATTCTTTCCCCATCAATTTATACCCAGTGTGCTTAAACCTCAGCCCTCATCCTTAAGTCTTTCTACATTAATCTATATGAAATCCCCAGGTGCCTGAAGCTCCTTCCCCTCCGTTGGGCAGGGCCAAGATTGCCAGATATTGGCAATTGCAAATCGTCATTCCCATGAAGCCTTCTGAGCCTGAATCTTTTTTTGCAAAATTAGGAAGATGTCTGCCTTCCTTATTTTTAACACAAGGGGGAAATATTGTCCCTAGAAACGCCATTTCCTATTCAACAAGTGGGAGATGGATAGGGAATATAAAGCCTCATTAGGTATTGTCTCCCTTATTTTGGCCTTTTGTTGTGGGGGAATTCACTGGAGAAAATAAACATGGTGGGAAAAGTTAGCGGTAAAAGGAAACCAGTTTATCAAAGACCATGTTGTCTGGACCATATCAAAGCAGACACTATCCAGGACATAGAAAAACTCAAATGAAATAGTACAAAATCAGGAAGATGTGAAGAGACCTGTCTCAGAGAATCGTCAAGAGTCAGATCAACGGAAGGGATAAAATCATCATCCTGAAACATTGCCTAATTTTGCAAGCCTTTGTTTTAGTTGCTCTTCTGTAAAGGCTGCTTCATTTTTCTTTGGACTGGAGATTTCTGTAAAAGTCAAGTGTGCAGGGACTGTGCAAGCAAGGACAACTATAAAAATCCTGCTCTTAGGAACTCTTTTATCTCAGCCAATATGTAAATGAAGGCACAATTTCCCCTTTAAAGGCAACAGTTGACACCCACCGACACAAAGCTTGTGTGTTTCCCCTAATCCTTTTCTATCACATACCCTCCATTTATTAGAGAGAGAGACAGAAATGATCATGTGCCTAAACTTTTTATTCTTCCTTGTACTCCTTGGAGGTAACGTTTCACTCTGTCTAGAGTTTCCTTAATTTTCTGTTCCTATATGCAGGAAATCTGATTGAAGCTTCTTTCTTTTTAGGAGTCCGATCTCAAGTACAGTTGGTGGAGTCTGGAGGGGATGTGAGGAGACCTGGAGAGTCCCTCCGTCTCTCCTGCCAAGCCTCTGGATTCACCTTCAGCGACTATGGCATGAGCTGGGTGAGGCAGCCTCATAAGAAAGTACTCGAATGGGTGGCAGATATTTGGTCTTCATCTGTGCACTACCCTGACAAAGTGAAGGGCCGCTTCACCATCTCCAGGGACAATGCCAAAAGCCAGATGTATCTGCAAATGAACAGCCTCAAAGCCGAAGACACAGCAACCTATTACTGTGCAAGACACACAGTGAGAGGAAGTGAATCTGAAGCCTGTCAAGAACTTTCTCTCCTTCTCAGTTGCTTACACTCCATCACTCATTTCTTTCAATAAGACAAAATTATTTACTTTTTTTTTCATTTTCCATTCTTTCTCCATTGATTTATATCAATCTGCCTAAACCTATCTCTTCATCCTTCTTAAGTCTTTCTACATTTATATATTTATAAAATTTCCAGATTCCTGAAGCTCCCTCTCCTCAATTGGGGAGTGCCAAGATGACCAGAAATTGGCACCACATACCCTCCATTTATTAGAGAGAGAGACAGAAATGATCCTGTGCCTAAACTTTTTATTCTTACTTGTAATCCTTGAAGGTAATGTTTCACTCTGTCTAGAGTTTCCTTTCAATTTTCCCTTCTTATATATTGGAAATCTCATTGAAGCATCTTTCTTTTTAGGAGTCCAATCTGAGGTCCAGTTGGTGGAGTCTGGAAGGGATGTGAGAAGACTTGGGGAATCCCTCCATCTCTCCTGCCAAGCTTCTGGATTCAGTTTCAGTGACTACTGGATGCATTGGGTGAGACAGGCCCCAGGGAAACGAGTGGAATGGGTGACCAGGATACGCTATGATGCTGCAGAATTTCAATACTCTGACAAAGTTAAGGGCCACTTCACCATCTCCAGGGACAATGCCAAAAGCCAGCTGTACGTGCAAATGAACAGCCTCAAACTAGAGGAGATGACTGTCTATTACTGTGTAAGAGGCACATAGTGAGAGGAAGTGAATCTGAAGCCCGTCAAGAACTTTCTCTCCTTCTGAGCAGCTTACACTTATTTACATTGAGTCCTTTTACTTCTTTCCTTGCTGAATTTCCTCAGTCTCATACTTTCCTACGTGTTATTCATTTTCCATTCCTTCCCCATACATTTATACTCATCTTGTAGACCTCTAGATTTTGTTGTAACTACAGAAAAGAAATTCAGCTGCACAGCTACCACATTGCAAAACATGGATTCTACTTAATCAAATATAAGCCTAGCCCTATTTGAAGTATTTATGAGAAGAATTATGGAAGCTATTGAAATAGAGAAATACCCCTACAACATGAATAAATGTGATGATACCTCCCACCTACCAGACATCTGGAAACCAGCCCTAGTCAACAAATGACCCCCACCCACCACCTAGGCCATTACAACATGAAACAACAATAGACACACAGCCAGCACCAATCAGTGCCAATCTACCAATCATGATACAGCCACACAGCCAATCAATCCACACTGAAACAAATCCAGCACTCCATATACACCCCACCAAGATTATTAGAAAGACAGCAGCTCCGGCCATGCTTTAAGCCAAAAACATCAGCCTGAGCATGGCGAGTTAGACCTCGCCGAAACGTTGCTTTTGGTCTTTCCTTGTCCATCTCAGGGTCAAGCATTAGGTTTAGCTTGCTGGTAAGAGTGGTCAGTCAGGCTTGGGAAGGTCTGCTCCAGGTGTGGCTAAGTTTTTCCTCATGTCAGGTTTTATCAGGATGCAATCACCAGCAGCAAATTTGAGACTTTCAGAATACATTCATTTCATCATCTATCTGCTTTGTCCTCTACTGCCCTGCAGAAGTCTGAAAATAAAACTTCAGTATGATCTTTCTAAAGATCCAAACCGCCATTCTCATATTGAGGAAACATCTGGATCAAAAGAATCTCCTCAGAGAATTAGAAAAAATGTGACTTCTCCTCACTTTGGACACCAGGGGGCAATGTTGACTCATGAAACTCCATGGCTTACCGTGGTGGTGGTGGGGGAGGGGAAATAAATCCATTCTAAATATATATTTTCTAATTTTGGAAGTGTGACGGTTGTTATTTCTGTAATTGTTCCCTGAAAATCTCTGTAGCCACCTCTCAGGAGGCTACACTCCACTATGAAGCATAGAATTGTTATAATATGAAAGGATGTGTATCATTTCTGGCTTGGTTGCCAGAAAAACAGTCCAGGTTGTTCAAGTCTTTGATGGAAATGAAAACAATATAGAGGGATATTTTGTCAGATTTATGACCATGCAAAAAAAGGCCTAAAAATGTGGATACAGATATGTACATTTATCGAGAAGGTTTTGTGGGCGAAGCTACAATAGAAAGCATAAAGAAAGCTTTATTTTGGGAGTACTAGACAGTAAATTAAGAAAAGAAAAACCCATGAAGCTTTCTTTCTATATCTAGAAACTACAGGGAGATTATTATAGGCTCCCATATTGGAAGACTTGAAACTTCAACAGATTAACAGAGGCGGAAAGGACTTCATAGGCAGCCTAGTCCAATCCCCCTGTCCAAGTAGGAATCCCTACAATTTTTCTGACAGATGGCAGTCCAGTCTCTTCTTGAAAGCTTTCAGTGATGAAGCTCCCACAACTTCCAAAGGAAACTTATGTTCCATTGGATGATTGCTCTCACTGTCAGGAACTTTGTCTCTGTAAAGGCTGATTCATATTGCTTTGGACTGGAAACTTTTATAAAAAAATCACCTGTGCAAGGAAGGTGCAAAGTCAACAATGAAATCCCTGATCTGAGGAACTCTTTTATGTCAGCCAATATGTAAATGAAAGCACAATTTCCTCTTTAAAGGCAACAGTTGACACCCACCGACACAAAGTCTGTGCGTTTTCCCAAATTCTCTCCTTTCAATTTGCCTCCATTCCTTAGAGGGAGCCAAAATGACCCTGTGGCTAAACTTGGTATTCTTTCTTGCATCCCTTGGAGGTAATGTTTCATTTCATGTAGAGGCTCCTTCCATTTGTAGTTCCTGTATATAGGAAATTTCATTGAAACATCTTTCTTTTTAGGTGTCCGATCTGAGGTTCAATTAGTGGAGTCTGGAGGGGATGTGAGGAGACCTGGAGAGTCCCTCCGTCTCTCCTGCCAAGCCTCTGGATTCACCTTCAGCAGCTATTACATGAGCTGGGTGAGACAGGCTCCAGGGAAAGGCCTGGAATGGGTGGCCAGCATACATCCAGGCTCATCTTACATTTACTACTCAGACAAAGTCAAGGGACGCTTCACCATCTCCAGGGACAATGCCAAAAGCCAGCTGTATCTACAAATGAACAATCTGAAAGAAGAGGACACAGCTGTCTATTACTGTGCGAAGAGGCACAGTGAGAGGAAGTGAATCTGAAGCCTGTCAAGAACATTATCTCCTTCTGAGCAGCTTACATTTATTTACACTCAGTCTTTTTATTACTTTCCTTGCTGAATTTCCTCAGCTTCATAGTTTCCTACATGTTATTCATTTTCATTTCCTTTTCTCTTAGCTTATACTCTGTTTGCTTAAACCTGAGTCTCTATCCTTCTCAAATATGTATAAATTCTTCTGATGCTTGAAGCTTTCTCCCCTCAACTGGGCTGTGCTAAGACTGACAGATAATGGCAATTACAAATCTCTACTGTCATGAAGCCTTCTCTGTATTTTGGGATGTCTTCTTGCCTTTTTGTAACTGATTGATGGTTGTGGTCTATATGCCAACTTTGGGGTGTGGGACACATTATCTTCCCTCAGGATTTTTCCTCTACCAAGAAATGAAACAAATCTCATGGTCTCCTTTTGTAGACCTCTACAGAAAAGAAATTCAACAGCACAGCTTCACACATTACAAAGCAAGAATTCTACTTAATCAAATGTAAGGCTTCCCTTTGTATGAATTACATAAAATATTTGTCTTGATATTTATAAGGGCTGTGTTAGATAGATAGATAGATAGATAGATAGATAGATAGATAGGTAGGTAGGTAGGTAGGTAGGTAGGTAGGTAGGTAGGTAGGTAGGTAGGTAGGTAGATAGATAGATAGATAGATAGATAGATAGATAGATAGATAGATAGATAGATAGATAGATAGATAAATATAGATATAGATATAGATATAGATATAGATAGATATAGATATAGATATATAGAGATAGAGATAGAGATAGAGATAGAGATAGAGATAGATATGTAGATATAGATATAGATATAGAGAGATAGAGATAGAGAAAGATATGTAGATATAGATATAGATATAGATATAGATATAGATATAGATATAGATATATAGAGATAGAGATAGAGATAGAGATAGAGATAGAGATAGAGATAGAGATAGAGATAGAGAAAGATATGTAGATATAGATATAGATATAGATATAGATATAGATATAGATGTGTGTGTGTGTGTGTGTGTGTGTGTGTGTGTTACAACCCCTGGTATGCCCAAATATGGGAGGGAACTCACTACTCCCCCTTTCTGTCAATCGTCTCACTGCAGGAGACCATCCAGGCAGAAAACCATATTTTTAATGTTGCCTTTTTTTATTTGTGTTGTATTTGTGCTGATAAATTAGTAAAGGGAGACTAGTATAGATCTATTTCAAGCTATTTAGCTCTCATCAGCTAGCCATACCCTTACTGGGATTCGAACCTGGGCTGTATTACATATTAGGCAGATGTATTAGCCACTAAGCCACAGGCTCTCCTCCTTATCAGCTGAGCCAGGGAAATAGGTATTTGTGTTACAAGCCCTGGTATGCCCAAATATGGGAGGGAACTCACTACTCCCCCTTTCTGTCTATCGGCTCACTGCAGGAGACCATCCAGGCAGAAAACCACATTTTTCCTGGCTCAGCCTGTACAGACTTTTGACTGTACATCTTGTGGACATCCAAGCATTTGTGTTTTACAAACCCTTCTTCATCTGAATTTTGAGCATGTGACTATGGAGATGCTGCAACAGCTGTAAGTGTGACAAATAGATGTTGCAAATTTAAATGGTCACTAAATGAATTGTTGTAATTTGAGGTCTACCAGCATTCTCCTCTACTGCCATGCAGAATTCTGAAAATGAAACTTCAGGATGATCTTTCTAAATATCCAAACTGCCATTTCTCATATTGAGGAAACATCTGGATCAAAAGAATCTCCTCAGAAAATTAGAAAAAAAATGTGTCCTCTCCCCATTTTGAACACAAGGGGGGAAATGTTGAGACACAAAACTCCATGGCTTATGGGGTGGGAGGTGGGGGAATGGAATTATATCCATTCTAAATAGATGTTGTCTAATTTTGGAGGTGTGGTAGCTGTTCTTCTTTCTTTAATTGTTCCCTGAAGATCTCTGAAGAAAAGTCCACCTCTGAGGAGGCTGTAATCCCCACTATGAAGCATAGAATTGTTATAAAATAAAAGGATGTGTATCATTTCTGGCTTGGTGGTCAGAAAAATGGTTTCAGAAAAACCCTGCAACCAAATGACCTCTCAGGAGGCCACTATCTTCCCTTTGAAGCAGAAAAGTTTTGTTAAAAAGAAAAAAAAAGATGTTTATCTTGTCTTGTTTTGTCATCAGAAAATCTGACCAGGTAATTCAAATCTTTGGCGGAAATGAAAACAATATAGAGGGATGTTTTGTCAGGTTTGTGACCGTGCAAAAAAAGCCAAAAAATGTAAATACAGATATGTACATTAATCGAGAAGATTTTGTGGGTTAAGTTACAATGGAAAGCATAAACAAAGCTTTATTTTGGGAGTAATAGACAGCAATTTTTTTAAAAAAAAACATGAAGCTTTCTTTCTATATCTAGCAACTACAGGGAGATTATTATAGGCTCCCAAATGGAAAGACTTGAAACTTCAACAGATTAACAGAGGCGGAAAGGACTTCATAGGCAGCCTAGTCCCATCTCCCTATCCAAGTAGGAATCCCTACACTATTTCTGACAGATGGCAGTCCAGTCTCTTCTTGAAAGCTTCCAGTGATGAAGTTCCCACAACTTCCAAGGGAAAATTCTGTTCCATTGGATGATTACGCTCACTGTCAGGAACTTTCTCTCTGTAAAGGCTGATTCATTTTGCTTTGGACTGGAAACTTTTATAAAAAAATCATCTGTGCAAGGAAGGTGCAAACTCAACAATGAAACCCCTGCTCTGAGGAACTCTTTTATGTCAGGCAATATGTAAATGAAAGCACAATTTCCTCTTTAAAGGCAACAGTTGACACCCACCGACACAAAGTCTGTGCGTTTTCCCAAATTCTCTCCTTTCAATTTGCCTCCATTCGTCAGAGGGAGCCAAAATGACCCTGTGGCTAAACTTGGTATTCTTTCTTGCATCCCTTGGAGGTAATGTTTCTTTTATGTAGAGGCTCCTTCCATTTGTAGTTCCTGTATATAGGAGATTTCATTGAAAGATCTTTCATTTTAGGTGTCCAATCTGAGGCCCAGTTGGTGGAGTCTGGAGGGGATGTGAGAAGACCTGGGGAGTCCCTCCGTCTCTCCTGCCAAGTCTCGGGATTCACCTTCAGCAGCTCTTACATGAGCTGGGTGAGACAGGCTCCAGGGAAAGGACTTGAATGGGTGGCATGGATAAGCCCTGGTTCTAGCACTTACTGCTCCGACAAAGTGAAGGGCCGCTTCACCATCTCCAGGGACAATGCCAAAAGTCAGCTGTATCTGCAAATGAACAATCTGAAAGAAGAGGACACATCTCTCTATTACTGTGCGAGAGACACAGTGAGAGGAAGTGAATCTGAAACCTGTCAAGAAGTTTATCTCCTTCGGAGCAGCTTACATTTATTTACACTCAGTCTTTTTATTATTCTCCTTGCTGAATTTCCTCAGTTTCATACTTTCCTACATGTTATTTATTTTCATTTCCTTTCCCCTTAGTTTATACTCTGTTTGCTTAAACCTGAGTCTCTATCCTTCTCAAGTATGTATAAATTCTTCTGATGCTTGAAGCTTTCTCCCCTCAACTGGGCTGTGCTAAGACTGACAGATATTGGCAATTACAAATCTCTACTATCATGAAGCCTTCTAGATCTCTATGTTTTGGCCTGTCTTCTCGCTTTTTTGTAACTGATTGATGGTTATAATTACCACCAATTATAAATCAGGAGATATTTTGACATATTGTGGTCCAAATACCAACTTTGGGGTATGGGACACATTCTCTTCCCTCAGGATTTTTCCTCTACAAAGAAATGAAACAAATCTCATGGTCTCCTTTTGTAGACCTCTAGATTTTGATGTGACTACAGAAAAGAAATTCAACAGCACAGCTTCCACATTGCAAAGCAAGAATTCTACTTAATCAAATGTAAGGCTTCCTTTTGTATGAATTACAAAAAATATTTTTCTTGATATTTATACGGGCTGTGTTAGATAGATAGATACAGATAGATAGATACAGATCTAGATAGATAGATAGATAGATAGATAGATGGATAGATAGATAGATAGATAGATAGATAGATAGATAGATAGATAGATACAGATAGAAAGATTGATAGATTGATAGATTGATAGATTGATAGATTGATAGATTGATAGATTGATAGATTGATAGAGATAGAGATAGAGATAGAGATAGAGATAGAAAGATAGATAGATAGATAGATAGATAGATAGATAGATATAGATATAGATATAGATATAGATATAGATTTAGATCTGTGTGTGTGTGTGTGTGTGTGTGTATGTGTGTGTGTGTGTTACAACCCCTGGTATGCCCAAATATGGGAGGGAACTCACTACTCCCCCTTTCTGTCTATCGGCTCACTGCAGGAGACCATCCAGGCGGAAAACCATATTTTTAATGTTGCCTTTTTATATTTGTGTTGTATTTGTGCAGATAAATTAGTAAAGGGAGACTAGTATAGATCTATTTCAAGCTATTTAGCTCTCATCAGCTAGCCATACCCTTATTGGGATTCGAACCTGGGCTGTATTACATATTAGGCAGATGTATTAGCCACTAAGCCACAGGCTCTCCTCCTTATCAGCTGAGCCAGGGAAATAGGTATGTATTTGTGTTACAACCCCTGGTATGCCCAAATATGGAAGGGAACTCACTACTCCCCCTTTCTGTCTATCGGCTCACTGCAGGCGACATCCAGGCAGGAAACCACATTTTTCCTGGCTCAGCCTGTACAGCCTTTTGACTGTACATCTTGTGGACATCCAAGCATTTGTGTTTTACAAACCCTTCTTCATCTGAATTTTGAGCATGTGACTATGGAGATGCTGCAACAGCCATAAGTGTGACAAATAGATGTTGCAACTTTTAACGGTCACTAAATGAATTGTTGTAAATTGAGGTCAACCAGCATTCTCCTCTATTGCCATGCAGAAGTCTGAAAATAAAATTTCAGGATGATGTTTCTAAATATCCAAACTGTCACACAAATATTGAGGAAACCTCTGGGCCAAAAGAATATCCTCAGAAAATTAGAAAAATGTGTCCTCTCCTCATTTTGAACACCCGGGAGCAATGTTGAGACACGAAACTCCATGGCTTATGGGGGAGGGTGGAGGAGGGAATTATATCAATTCTAAATAGATGTTGTCTAATTTTGGAGGTGTGGTAGCTGTTCTTATTTCTTTAATTGTTCCTTGAAAATCTCTGAAGAAAAGTCCACCTCTGAGGAGGCTACAATCCCCACTATGAAGCATAGAATTGTTATAAAATAAAAGGATGTGTATCATTTCTGGCTTGGTGGTCAGAAAAATGGTTTCAGAAAAACCCTGCAACCAAATGACCTCTCAGGAGGCCACTATCTTCCCTTTGAAGCAGAAAAGTTTTGTTAAAAAGAAAAAAAAAAGATGTTTATCTTGTCTTGTTTTGTCATCAGAAAATCTGACCAGGTAATTCAAATCTTTGGCGGAAATGAAAACAATATAGAGGGATGTTTTGTCAGGTTTGTGACCGTGCAAAAAAAGCCAAAAAATGTAAATACAGATATGTACATTAATCGAGAAGATTTTGTGGGTTAAGCTATAATGGAAAGCATAAACAAAGCTTTATTTTGGGAGTAATAGACAGTAAATTAAGAAAAAAAAACCCATGAAGCTTTCTTTCTATATCTAGCAACTACAGGGAGATTATTACAGGCTCCCATATGGAAAGACTTGACACTTTAACAGATTAACAGAGTTTGAAAGGACTTCATAGGCAGCCTAGTCCAATCCTCCTGTCCAAGCAGGAATCCCTACACTATTTCTGACAGATGGCAGTCCAGTCTATTCTTGAAAGCTTCCAGTGATGAAGCTCCCACAACTTCCAAAGGAAACTTCTGTTCCATTGGATGATTGCTCTCACTGTCAGGAACTTTCTCTCTGTAAAGGCTGATTCATTTTGCTTTGGACTGGAAACTTTTATAAAAAATCATCTGTGCAAGGAATGTGCAAACTCAACAATGAAACCCCTGCTCTGAGGAACTCTTTTATGTCAGCCAATATGTAAATGAAAGCACAATTTCCTCTTTAAAGGCAACAGTTGACACCCACCGACACAAAGTCTGTGCGTTTTCCCAAATTCTCTCCTTTCAATTTCCCTCTATTCGTCAGAGGGAGCTAAAATGACCCTGTGGCTAAACTTGGTATTCTTTCTTGCATCCCTTGGAGGTAATGTTTCATTTTATGTAGAGGCTCCTTCCATTTGCTGTTTCTGTATATAGGAGATTTCATTGAAACACTCTTGTTTTTAGGTATCCGATCTGAGGTTCAATTAGTGGAGTCTGGAGGGGATGTGGGAAGACCTGGAGAGACCCTCCGTCTCTCCTGCCAAGCCTCGGGATTCACCTTCAGCAGCTCTCGCATGAGCTGGGTGAGACAGTCTCCTGGGAAAGGATTGGAATGGGTGGCCTACATAAGTACATACTCAACTTACATTTACTACTCAGACAAAGTCAAGGGACGCTTCACCATCTCCAGGCATGATTCCAATAGTCTCTTGTATCTGCAAATGAACAACCTCAAGACGGAGGATACAGCTGTCTATTACTGTGTGAGAGACACAGTGAGAGGAAGTGAATCTGATGCCTGTCAATAACTTTCTCTCCTTCTGAGCACCGTACACTTACTTACACTCAGTCCTTTTATTTCTTTCCTTGCTGAATTTCCTCAGTTTTTGTCCTCAGTATATATTTCCTTATAATATAAAAGATGTGTATCATTTCTGGCTTTGTCGTCAGAAAAAAACTGTCAGTTTAGTTCAAGTCTCTGATGGGAATGAAAACAAGATAGAGGGATGTTTAGTCAGGTTTGGTGTCCATGCAGAAAAGCCAAATATGTTTGTGTGTGTGTGTGTTGTATTTGTGCTGATAAATAAATAAAGGGAGACTAGTATAGATCTATTTCGAGCTATTTAGCTCTCATCACCTAGCCATACCCTTACTGGGATTTGAACCTGGGCTGTATTACATATAAGGCAGGAGTCTTAGCCACTAAGCCACAGGCTCTCCTCCTTATCAGCTGAGCCAGGGAAATAGGTATGTATTTGTGTTATTTGGGCATACCAGGGGTTGTAACACAAATGTGTGTGTGTGTCTGTCTGTCTGTCTGTCTGTCTGTCTGTCTGTCTGTCTGTCTGTCTGTCTGTGTATTGATATGTACAATATGCCTGGTGAATGCCTCATTGGGTGAGGGATCCTTACCAGCCGCCTTGAAGGAGGCGGTGGTGAGACCCTTACTTAAGAGGCCTGCACTCGACCCAATGGAGCTAGCTAACTATCGTCCAGTCTCCAACCTTCCGTTTTTAGCGAAGGTTGTCGAGAATGTGGTGGCGCAGCAGTTTCCACAACACCTTGACGAATCCGAGTATCTAGACTCACGCCAGTCCGGCTTCCGACCCGGGCACAGCACAGAGACAGCCTTGGTCGCGTTGGTCAATGATCTCTGGAGGGCCAGAGATAGAGGTTGTTCCTCTATCCTGGTCCTATTAGACCTCTCGGCGGCTTTTGATACCATCGACCATGGTATCCTATTGCGCCGGTTGGAGGGGATAGGAGTCGGAGGTACCGTTCTGCGGTGGTTCGGCTCCTACCTCTCCGACCGGAAGCAATGTGTGTTGACAGGGGGACAGAGGTCGACCCCGAGGCCACTCACTTGTGGAGTGCCACAGGGGTCGGTCCTCTCGCCTCTCCTGTTCAACACATATGTGAAGCCGCTGGGTGAGATCATCCGTGGTTTTGGGATTGAGTGTCACTTCTACGCTGATGATACCCAGCTGTATATTTCAACCCCAAACCACCCCAACGAGGCTGTCGAAGTGATGTCCCGGTGTTTGGAAGCCGTCGGGGTCTGGATGGGGGACAACAGATTTAAACTCAACCCCTCCAAGACCGAGTGGCTGTGGCTACCGGCACCTCGGTTCAGCCAGCTGATTCCATCGCTGGCCATAGGGGGCGTACAATTGCCCCCTGTGGAACGGGCACGCAATTTGGGCGTCCTCCTTGATGCCCGGCTGTCAATGGATGACCATGTGGCAGCCGTGGCGAGGGGGGCGTTCCACCAGGTTCGCCTGGTGCGCCAATTGCGCCCCCTACTGGACCGGGATGCCCTACGCACGGTCACTCACGCGTTGGTGACGTCCCGCCTGGATTACTGCAACGCTCTCTACATGGGGCTGCCCTTGGGACGCGCCCGGAGACTGCAGTTAGTTCAGAACGCAGCCGCGCGGGCTGTGATGGGGAGTACGAGGTACTCCCACGTAACACCTCTCCTGCACTGGCACTCAGCTGCACTGGCTACCTGTGGTTTTTCGGGTGCGTTTCAAGGTGCTGATTACCATCTTTAAAGCGCTCCATGGCACGGGACCTAGTTACTTGCGGGATCGCATCCTCCCACATACATCCCTGCGGCCAATTCGCTCACACAGAGAGGGACTTCTCCTGGTGCCGTCCACTAGGCAATGCCAACGGGCGACACCAAGGAGTAGGGCCTTCTCTGTGATGGGCCCAACCCTCTGGAATGACCTCCCCCCCGACATTAGAACCACTACTGACCTCCGCTCCTTCCGGCAAAAATTGAAGACTCACCTGTTCCGATTAGCAGGCCTGGCATAATTACAACTGTCCCTCCTGGCAAATGTATTAACTGGTTATTTTAGGGGTATTGTTTTTAACTTATTGTGTGTGTTTTAGGGGTTCAAAATCCTATATTTATATATATGTTTTTTACAGTTCTTTTAATTCCATTTTTAACCTCCTCCATTCCAACTGTACATATTCAATTTTTATTGTATTTTGATATATTTTGCATGGACTGTACACCGCCCCGAGTCCCTTTTGGGAGAGGGGGCAGTCTAGAAGCATGAATAATAAATAAATAAATAAATAAATAAATAAATAAATAAATAAATAAATAAATAAATAAATAAATAAACAAACACTAATCCAGAGGATTTTGTGGGTTAAACTAGAATGGAAAGCATAAAGAGAGTTTTCTTTTTGGATTAAGAGGCAGGGAAGTAAATAAATAAATAACCACGAAGTTTTCTTTTTATATATATATAGCACCTGCGGGGAGATTATTATAGGCCCCAACATGGAAAGACCTGACACCATAATGAGTGAGATGATGGGATCTGCAGTTAAACTGAAGTCTTTGACTAGAAAAAAAACTTTCATAGACATTTTGCATATAATGGGAAAAACATTAATCTGCCTCCAATCTACATTGCATTCTTTCTATATTAATTTACCTTCCATCGTCCGCTATCTCAAGCATTTCCTCCACAGCTGGGTAGCACCAAAGCTGCCAAATCTTATAAATAGAGGATGACCTCCCAGAAACCTTCTTGGTCTATATAGATTTGATCGTCTACATGTTTTGTTGTCACTGCCTGTTAGTAACATATTTGATTAGAAAAAAAAACCTTAATAAACTTTTTGCAAACAACAGAAAAAACATGTTTTTTGTTTTGTTTTTCATTGTTAGAAAAAATGGATAAATAAAAATCTGAGCTCATTTTTTTTATAACTGCAACATTAACAGTTCATGTTACAAATATACTTATATAGTGAAATTAGTACATATAAAAATCAGGAAGCTTTTGGCTTTTTTCAATCTCTCTTCAACCTTCTTTCCTCCCTCCCTCCCTCCCTCCCTTCCTGTGGTTTATTATTATTTTTCAAAATACATTGAGTCATTTGATAATTTTTTAATCGCAATGAAAAGCAATTCCTCTTGACAATGTTATGAAATCTCTTTTATTTGAACTAATAATATATACATACGATCTTGGTTTGCATTTGGTTCTGTGGAGCTTCTTCAAAAGGTCATATTAAAGGGAAAAAAGCAGAAAACATTTTCTGAACTCAAATGTGCTACTTTTTTTAAAAAAAATAAAGAATTTCTAATGTGTCTCTTTCAAATGTTCTTCCCGCTCCTTCATTCTTTGTTACCCAGAGTCACTTTTGAAAATTGGTGAAATTTTACAGGTCTTTGTTTCAATTACTCATCTATAAAGGCTGCTTCAGTTTACTATGGACAGCTATGAAAATCCTGCTCTGAGGAAGTCTTTTATCGCAAGAGATATGCAAATCAAGGCCCAAATTCCCCTTTAAAGGCCACAGTTGGTTTCCTTTTCCAAAGACACCCACCAACACAAAGTTTGTGCATTTTCTCAACTCCCCTCCTTTCAATTGCCATCCATTCACTGCTGACAGAGCAATAATGATTCTGTGGTTGAACTTGGTGTCCTTACTTGTATCCCTTGGAGGTAAAGTTTCCCTCTGTGTAGATATTTTTCGACCTGCTGTTCTTATGTACAGGAGAACTCATGGAAACATCTTTCTTCTTAGGTGTCAGATCTGATGTTCAATTGGTGGAATCCGAAGGGGATGTGAGGAGACCTGGAGAGTCCCTCCGTCTCTCCTGCCAAGCCTCTGGATTCACCTTCAGCAGCTCTGTAATGCGCTGGGTGAGGCAGGCACCAGGGAAAGGACTGGAATGGGTGGCCAGTATAACTAAAAGCTCAGCTAACATTTACTACTCAGACAAAGTCAAGGGCCGCTTCACCATCTCCCGGGACGATGCCAAAAGCCAGCTGTATCTGCAAATGAACAACCTGAAAGAAGAGGACACAGCTGTCTATTACTGTGCAAGAGACACAGTGAGAGGAAGTGAATCTGAAGCCTGTCAAGAACTTTCTCTCCTTCTGAGCAGCTTACGTTTATTTACACTCAATCCTTTTATTTCTTTCCTTGCTGAATTTCCTCAGTCTCATACTTTCCTACATGTTATTCATTTTTCATTCCTTTTCCAATTTTTTATACTGTGCTTAAACCCGAGTTTCTGTCCTTCTTAAATCTGTATATTCTTGGCTGTGCCAGGAATGAATGATTTTGGCAATTGCAAATCTCTACTGTCATGAAGTCTTCTAGCTTTGTTTATTTTGGACTTTTTACCATGTTGTCACTACTTAATGGTTAGTCTTACCTTGATATTTATGAGGACATTCCATTATTGATGTGTTTGTGTTCATATTAAGGTATGTTAATATATACCTTATATTACATAAGGTACATACATACATACATACATACATACATACATACATACATACATACATACATACTCCCCCTTTCTGTCCTTTGGCTCATTACTGAAGACCATCCAGGCAGAAAACCATATTTTTATTTTTAATGTTGCCTTTGCTATGTTTGTGTTGTATTTGTGCTGATAAATAAATAAAGGGAGACTAGTATAGATCTATTTCAAGCTATTTAGTTATCATCAGCTAGCCATACCCTTACTGGGGATTTGAACCTGGACTGTATTACATATTAGGCAGATATCTTAGCCACTAAGCCACAGGCTCTCCTCCTTATCAGCTGAGCCAGGGAAATAGGTATGTATTTGTTTTACAACCCCTGGTATGCCCAAATATGGGAGGGAGCTCACTACTCCCCCTTTCTGTCCTTCGTCTCATTACATAACACCATCCAGGCAGAAAACCATATTTTTATTTTTAATGTTGCCTTTGCTATGTTTGTGTTGTATTTGTGCTGATAAATAAATAAAGGTGTACACACACACACACACACACACACACACACAATATATATATATATATATTGTAAAAGTGGAGATGACGTTTTTAATCCAGAAACATCCATTAATTAATGGACAATAGCCAATTGCTCCTTACTTGATATATATCTGTGCTGTGACAATCCAAACCAATTTATACAAAGTCACTCATTTATCTTTCTTGTTTATTTACTGAATGTAACATGAACACGGATAGAATTAACAGCACCATAGCTTAAGAAGAAGCATTCGTACCCACACATATTTCTTGCCACAATGCTCCAGTGAATTGTTGAAGGGGTTAAGTTATTAATTCGGTTCTTAAGTGAATGTAGGTTCCCCGTTGACTTTGCTTGTCAGAAGGACGTAAAACATGATTACAAGATCCCAAGGGACCTCAAAGATCCTAAATTTGAGTCAGTTGCCAAGTGTCTGAATTTGAGCATGTGACCATGGAGATGCTGCGACACTCATCAGTCATAAGTCACATTTTTCTTTGATGTTGTAACTTTGTGTGCTCTCTGAATGAACTGTTGTGAGTCGAGGTCTACCTGTATTTTCCTTTAGTGCCATGCAGAAATCTGAAAATGAAACTTCCAGATGATCTTCCTAAATGTGCAAACTGCCATTCTCATATTGAGGAAACATCTGGATCTAAAGAATCTCCTCAGAGAATTTGAAAAATGTGTTCCCTCTTCACTTTGGACACCAGGGAGAAATACTGAGACACAAAACTCCATGGCTTATGAGTCCAGGTGTGGGAGGGAATAAATCCATTCAAAATAGATATTGTCTACTTTTTGAAGTGTGACAATTGTTATTTCTATAATTGTTCCCTTGAAAGTCTCTGAACAACTCCTTCCTTCCTTCCTTCCTTCCTTCCTTCCTTCCCTCCCTCCCTCCCTCCCTCCCTCCCTCCCTCCTTCCTTCCTTCCTTCCTTCCTTCCATCCATCCGTCTGTCCTAGCTTCCTTCCCTTCCCTCCCTCCTTCATTATTATTTTAATTTTTATTGTTGCCCCACTTGAGGAATCAACTCTGGGCAATTAAGAAGTGAGAATAAGACCATACAAAATAGTATCTACAATATATATTTTGGTTTGCGTTCAGTTCTTTTGGGTTTCTCCAAATTGTCACGTCAAAGGGGAGAGGGAAAATATGAAACCTTTCCTGAACTCAGATGGGCTGCTGTTTTCATGCTTTCTAACATGCCTCTTTCCAATATTCTTAGTTCTTGTTCATGGTGTGTTACTTTGAATTACTTTTAAGAAATGGTGAAATTTGTCAAGGCTTTGTCTAAATTATTCTTCTGTAAAGCCAGCTTTCAATATTCTTTGGACTGGAAACCTGTATAAAAATCATATGTGCAAGGAGTGTGCAAGGACAACTATGAAACCTAATGGGTGAGACACTTGTTATTTCTGTAATTGTTCCCTGAAAATCTCTGAACAACTCCTTCCTTCCCTCCTTCCCTTCCTTCCTTCCTTCTTTCCTTCCTTCCTTCCTTCCTCTTCCTTCCTTCCTTCCTTCCCTTCCTTCCTTCCTTCCTTCCTTTCCGTCCTAGCTTCCTTCCTTCCCTTTTAATTTGAATTTGAATTGTTGCCCCTCTTGAGGGATCAACTCTGGACATGTCAGAAGTGAGAAAAAGACCATACAAAGACATATTTAAAGAAATGATTTTGGTATGCAATTACTTATTTTGAGTTTCTTCAAATTATCATGTTAAAGTGGAGGGGGAAAATATGAAACCTTTCTTGAACTCGGATGTGCTGTTGTTTACATGCTTTCTAACATGTCTCTTTCAAATGATCTTGGTTCTTGTTCACAATGGGTGACTTTGGATCACTTTTGCCAAATGGTGGAATTCTGCAACTCTTTGTTTTAGTTACTCTTCTGTAAAGGGCGCTTCATTTTTCTTTGGGCTGGGAAATTGTTTAAAAAGCAGCTGTGCAGGCTCGGTGATAGGACAACTATGAAAATCCTTATCTGAGAAAAATTTTTATGTCAACCAGTATGTAAATGAAGGCACAATTTCCTCTTTAAAGGCAACAGTTGGTTTCCCTTTTCCAGCGACACCCACCAACACAAAGTTTGTGCGTTTTCACTCTTTCAATTTCCCTCCATTCATTAGAGGGAGCCAAAATGACCCCGTGGCTGAACTTGATATTCTTTCTTGCATCCCTTGGAGGTAATGTTTCATTTTATTTAGAGGCTTCTTCCATTTGCTGTTTCTGTATATAGGAGATTTCATTGAAACATCTTCCTTTTTAGGTGTCCAATCTGAGGTCCAGTTGGTGGAGTCTGGAGGGGATGTGAGAAGACCTGGGGAGTCCCTCCGTCTCTCCTGCCAAGCCTCTGGATTCACCTTCAGCAGCTTTTATATGCACTGGGCGAGACAGGCTCCTGGGAAAGGATTTGAATGGGTGTCCTACATTTCTCCAAGCTCATCTTACACTTACTACCCTGAGAAAGTGAAGAGTCGCTTCACCATCTCCAGGGACAATGCCAAAAGCCAGCTGTATCTGCAAATGAACAATTTGAAAGAAGAAGACACCGCTGTCTATTATTGTGCTGGAGACACACAGTAAAAGGAAGTGAAACTGATGCCTGTCAAGAACTTTCTCTCCTTCTAAATAGCTTACACTAATTTACACTCAGTCCTTTTATTTCCTTCCTAGCTGAATTTCCTCAGTCTCATACTTTCCTACATGATATTCATTTTACATTCCTTCCCCATTTATTTATACTCAGTATGCTTAAACCCAACTCTCTGTCCTTCTGAAATCTTTATAAAATCAGATAGTTTGTGTATAAAAGAATTCATACACAAACACGTATTTCTTGCAACAATGTTTACGTGAATAACTACAGTGGTTAAGTTAGTAATTTGGTCCTTAAGTGAATCTGGGTTCCCCATTGAATTTTGCTTATCAGAAGGACGGAAAAGGTGATCAAAAGATGTCAAGTCAACACAAAGGTCAACAAATCAAATCATCTCAAAACCTTTATTGTCAACGTACAACATGTGTACAGAGAAATTGAATAAATATGACTCATACATATGAGTCAGTTGCCAAGTGTCTGAATTTGAGCATGTGACAAGGGAGATGCTGGCACTCTCATAAGTGTGAGAAATGGTCATAACTCACTTTTTTCATTGATGTTGTAACTTTGAACAGTCTCAAAATGAATTGTGGTAAGACAACGTTTATCCCTATTTTCCTTCAGTAACTTGCAAAAATCTGAAAATGAAACCTCAGGATGATCTTTCTAAACATCCAAACTGCCATTCTCATATTGAGGAAACATCTGGACCTAAAGAATCTCCTCAGAGAATTAGGAAAATGTGTCCTCTCCTCACTTTGGACACCCGCGGGCAATGGTGACACACGAAACACCATGGCTTATGGGGGAGGGAATAAACCAATTCTAGATAGATATTGTCTAATTTTGGTGGTGTGACAATGGCTGTTTGTGTAATTGTTCCCTGACAAGCTGATGGCTTGGTTAGCACTCGGTCATTTTGGGTTTCTTCAATTGAAGAAGGTCAAGGGAAAAGGTTCCTTCCTATTTAATTTATCCCCAGTGCAGTTTTTTTTCTTTGTCTTATCTCTAAACACTTTCCTGAACTGTGAAGGTTTTCCAGATGTGGATTTATTGAATGCAGTGTAACCCTAACCCTATTGGTTAGGTGGATAAACATGGCAAATCTAGAATAAACATCTATATTACTATGTAATGAAACATAATAATAAAACATACCTGTCTTGATTCTCTGTGTGTGTGTGTTTGTGGGTGAGGTTCTTCATTGTGAATTGAAAACCGTCTTTGTAATGTGTGTGTGCAAAGAAATTCATAGATGAATGTCATGAAGGGTTCTTTTATCTGAAGCAATAAGTAAATCAGGGCACAATTTCCACTTTAACCAGATAGTTTTCCCTACAACAGAAAATGTGAACACTTTCCTGAATCCGTTTCTGTTGCTTTGATTCCGCTCCATTCAAAACTCTTTAGCCAAAGTTAGCCTTTTTGCTAGTAGTTTTTGCAGTTAATGTCTCCCTCCATTATTTTCTGTCCTTCCTTCCTTCCTTCCTTCCTTCCTTCCTTCCTTCCTTCCTTCCTTCCTTCCTTCCTTCCTTCCTTCCTTTCCTTTAATTTTTATGTGGCTTATCTTAACAAATCAACTCTAGGCAAGTAACAAATGATAAAAACACCACACAAAATAGCATCTAAAACAAAAATGAGCTGCTGGGGGCTGGGGAGGGTAGAAATGAGCAAAAAAATGGGCCCATTTTCGTGAAAAACAGCTTGTTTTTTTGCTCGTTCTTGTCCCCCCCTACCAGGAGCACTCTACAAGCCTCGAAAAGGCTATTCATGCCCTTTTCTTGAAAAACATTTTTTTGTGAAAAACGGGCCGTTTGGGAGGGGGGGATTGCAGAGTGCAAAAACTTTTTTTAAAAGTTGCCTCTTCAAAACCTTAGTGCATCTTACATTCCGAAAAATAAGGTATTTAAAAATCAACTTTGCAGGGAGTGTGCAAGGACAAGTATGAAACCCCTGCTCTGAGGGAATATTTTATCTCAACCAATATGTAAATGAAGGCACAATTTCCCCTTTAAAGGCAACAGTTGTTTTCCCTTTTCCAGCGACACCCACCAACACAAAGATTGTGCGTTTTCTCAAATTCTCTCCTTTCAATTTCCCTCCATTCCTCAGAG
Source organism: Natrix natrix natrix (assembly GCA_029891615.1). Classification (NCBI taxonomy): domain Eukaryota; kingdom Metazoa; phylum Chordata; class Lepidosauria; order Squamata; family Natricidae; genus Natrix; species Natrix natrix. The sequence goes on from JAKRSK010000146.1 coordinate 56,206, forward strand.
GGAGCCAAAATGCCCCCGTGGCTAAACTTGGTATTCTTTCTTGCATCCCTTGGAGGTAATGTTTCATTTGATGTAGAGGCTCTTTCCATTTGCTATTCCTGTATATTGAACCATCTTTCTGTTTAGGTGTCCGATCTGAGGTTCAATTGGTGGCTTCTGGAGGGGATGTGAGAAGACCTGGGGAGTCCCTGCATCTCTCCTGCCAAGCTTCTGGATTCACTTTCAGCAGCTCTTACATGAACTGGGTGAGACAGGCACCAGGGAAAGGACTGGAATGGGTGGCCTACATAAGTACATCCTCATCTCCAATTTACTACTTAGACAATGTCAAAGGACGCTTCACCATCTCCAGGGATGATTCCAATAGTCTCTTGTATCTACAAATGAACAACCTCAAGTCAGAGGACACAGCTGTCTATTACTGTGCTGGAGAGGCACAGTGAGAGGAAGTGAATTTGACGCCTGTCAAGAACTTTCCCTCCTTCTGAGAAGCTTACACTTATTTACACTCAGTCCCTTTTCTTCTTCTTTTTTCAATATCATCAAATTTCCTCAGTCTCATTGATTATAATTTGGATCTGGGTCTGCCTTCCAGCATTGTTGTTACTACTTGTCCTCTACTCTAACCACAACCTATAAATCAGGAGAAGTTTGACATGATGTGCTCCATATACATTCAAATCCATCAGCTTCTTTTGTCTGTAAGGACAGGAAACGAATCCTGCGGTTTCATCTTGTGGAGGTTTGGATTTTGGAATGTGATTACAGAAAGCCAATTCAGCTGCCCTACTTCCACATTGTAAAGCAAGAATTCAATTTAATCAAATGTGAGGCAACTCATTTTAGGAATAATGAAAAAAAAATGTTTGTCTTGAGGAGGTTACTTCCGGTCCCTGAAGGCAATGGACGTGCTATCAGCCGCTTGTCTCCCCGGCTGGCTCCGTAAGGAGCACAGGGGCGCCTGAAGGGGGTTTCCCTGCCAAAGGGCGGTTTGCTGAAGCCCCCCGAAAGGCGGCAGCCGGGGCGGGGGTGCTATTCAGCTTCGCCTAGTGGCCGGGGAGCGGAGGGGGGGGCAAGGGACAGCATTGCGCTGCCCGCCTCTTTGCCGAATGGACCTGGAGGAGGAAATGTAATTGGAGAAGTGCGGCAGGATCCTGGTGTTGGGGGGACCCATCCTGAACTTTCTGATCGATCAAAGGGAAAGCAGCAGATTCCTGTACGTTTTGTGCTCATCCTATTTGAATGGAAATTAGAGGCGGGTGTTTCTTTTTTCTAACCCCCCCTCACAATTACCGGCACTTGAACGATCTCCTTTAAAAGAGAGACATCAAAGGTTGAGCTGTCATTTGAGCTAGCCAATGGTGAAAGATCTTTATCACGATTGCCAGGAATGACTGTGGAGCCTTTTCCTTTTAAAAACCTGGATAGAGATTTCTGTTTTCTTTCTCCCAGTGGAAAGAGGAGCTAAGATGGCGCCCGCCCTTCTTTGTTTGTCTAATTATAAATGAACCGGCCCTTCGAAACCACCTCCAGCTACATTATTCTCTCTGAAGGAAACCAAGACCCTCTCCCTGAAATGTGGTTCTACTGAACTTTGCCTATTTGATATCCTGCACTTGGTTTGCCTCAGTGCCTTGGAACTGTGAACTGTGAATGGCCACTTTCGGTATTGTTTTGCATTTTGGGGACCGGCACAGCTGCACAATCCTCAGACGCCATTTCTTTGGAAAAAGACTGACATCTCTGAATTTCAAGCAAATGGGGCCGAAGAAACCACCGATGAGCAAGTTTTTTTCAGCCCCCCCCCCCATCTTCCTCCGCCAACCCCAGCATGCAACAGACAAAGATTACATCATTGTTGGAGCCAGGGGGGGCTGGAGAGGGATCAAAAGAATTATCTGTTACTGAAATGTTTCAAGAACTGATGAGGGGACAGAATGACTTGAAAAAAGAAATGACAGAGCTCAAAGAAGAACTTAGAGATGTTAAAAATCATATTGCAGAAAATAAACAAAAGATTTTGGTGTTAGAGGAGGGAGCCGCTGGGTTGGGGGAAGAAATCAAAACAATTCGGAAGGGAAATGCAGACTTGGAAAATTTTTTGGCAAAAATAGAATTTGAAAGAATGTCCTTTTTTCTTAGATTCCAGAACCTACCAGAGTCAGAAAATGAAGACCTTGAGGAAGTTATGAGTACAATATTAGCAGACTATATTAAGAGAGACAAAAACCAATTGTGGTGGGATATGGATCTAGTCTATAGGATAAATTCAGCATATGCTAGAAGTCATAATGTTCCAAGGGTAGTACATGTTAAATTCCTCAGGAAGACCACAAAGGATGAGGTACTTGGGACCCAAAGGGAGAGACCATTTATATATAAAGACAAAGAAATCACCATTCTTAAGCAGATTCCAAAAAAGATAAGAGAGAGAAGGAAGAAGTATACCTCCTAATCAAAGAAATTATATAATAAAGGAATCTGGTTTAGATGGGTATTGCCAGAAGGAATGTTGATCTTTTGGGAGGGAAACAGGATTAGAATCAATGCAGTGCAGGAGGCTGAAGCCTTCATCAAAAAGAATTCTCTCCTCCTAGAGGACGAACATAGCGAAGGTGGGGGGAGGGACAGGATGGTGCAGGACAAGAAGGAGGGGGAGCTGAAGGCTCCTCTGGGGACAGGGAGGAAGAAGCAATATCAAAAAGGCTCAGATTACAAAAATAAAAACATTTGAAATAAGAAGCAATTGGTGATACTCTAGAAAGTGACAAAGGAAAATGAATGAACACATGGTTAACATTATAGAATAAGATCTTGTTTTCTGCTTATCTTTTGTATTTATTTTTAAGATTGCAAAAACCGTGAGTGCTGGACGGGTTACTAACACCAGTGTGGGAGCTGCCAAAATTATTATTTTTTGTATATCCACCTACCTTTCCCCATATATGTGTAAAAACCAATAAATTTTTTGGGGGGAAAAACACATCATTTGCATCTGGGTGGGGCTCTTGAGCTTTTATTTTCTTTTTAAAGTCAACTATTACTGCTGCCGCAGCTTTTTAACATATCCTTGTGGACTCCTCAGTCACTTTGGGAGAGCTTTCCCACCTTTTTTGACAAGGGAACAAATTTTAGAAGAGGGTTTGGGAGTTAGTGCACACACTTTCTGAATGTCTGGGCAACAAAGGAGATTGGAGAAGAAACTCAGGTAGAGCTCCTCTTCAGTTTGTCTGATGGTGGCTAGAAAATCAGCAAATTTGTTGACAAATTCTAAATCAAAACTGCCTTCTGGAGGACAGGTTTTTACTTTAGGACCAATAGAGTAGGTTGGCCAGATAGATGTGCAGAGAGTTTTTACTCAGGTCGAAGGTAAACCTCTAGTAGGAATTTCCTTCATCTCATACATGCACACACAAAGCAACACTCTCCTCCTCCCCCCAAAAGAAAAAAAAGTCTCTACTCACCTTGCAGAGTACAATCTTCCAGGGCTGAAAGAAATGAGAACAAGGTCCCCCCCCCCAAAAAAAAAGGCATTGTTGGAGGATTAGAGGTAAGGGGAGGCGTGTGTGGGGGGTAGATAGCTTGCGGGCAGAGTTTGACAAAAAACCCATCAGTTATTAAACAGATAAACTGGTAGCATTATGGGGATATCACAGATGAGAAATGGAGTCTGTATTAACATGCTTCAGGAAAGAGATGAACAGGTAAAAACATTTAAACGCACAATAAATGCAAGGATGAAACTCTTCTTGTAAATGAACATAAAACATTCCCTGGGTTGTTACTTTAAGATACAAGGAAGGAAGGAAGAAAAAATACTTCTGTTTACTCTGTTTTTGTTGGCCAAACAAGCACAAAGTAAAGACCCCCCTCTCCCTTCACTCAGTTTTCTGGGCCCGACAAATGGAGTGAAGGCAATTTCTGCCAGTTTACTCTTTTCTTTATTTGAACAATTTAACATTCTTCTCTTTTTGGATTGGAGACATTTTATAGTTACAATTACCTTGAGGGTGCACAAAGATTTAGACACACATTTACACAAGGACAAGGAGAAAATAAGAGGGGGGGGAGAGAACTCTCAGGTTTACACATCATAGTCATTCCCAGCAGCAAATCTGTTAAATTAGGGAAGGCACAAACTTTAACAAACAAACCACGTGGTTGCATAAAAGACAAAGAAAGACACAAACTGACCAGAAAAAAAAACCAGAAACCCCAACATTTTCCCTTTTCTTTTAAGTACCTTTATGTAGCCAAATTAGTTTTCCTGTATCATCTTTCAGCAAAACCCATTTGCCACACAATTTCCTTGCTCTCTTTTAAACTTCATACCCTTTACTCGCAGGGACTTTTTCGAACTCGTGCCCCTTATTTAAAGAAAGTTTGGTCTTAAACTTTTCATCCCTTATTTGCAGGAACTTTTAGAACTCACAGCCTTTATTTAGAGGGACTTTGGTCTTAAACCGTGCACCCTTTATTTGCAGGGACTTTTAGAACTCATTCACTTTTCCACATACACTTTCCTTTCCCTAACAGAAGGTCCTGTGCTCTGGCCTGACCCTAATACTTTCCAGGCTCTCCCACTAAAACACACACAGCAACCAAGATCCAGCTGTGATCAGGAGAAGGATCCCATCCCATCAGTCATACACATGCAGGCATACACACATTTTCCATGCTTTGCCCTGCTTTTAAATTAAATTTTAGAGAATTAAAAATTAGAGGTACTCACCTTCTTTCCAACTCAAACTCAAAACCCCTTTAAAACCTAGATCCAAATGGCTAAGGTCAAGGTAAATTTCACCCACAGACTCAAAGGGGTCTGTGCTGGCATGGGAGGCTTACCTGGGCCATATAAAATGCTTAGGCTAGCTTGGAGTCCCATCTGGGTCGCCAATTGTTGGAAGAAATGTCCTTCTGGGTTCGGCTCCAAGTGGGGAAAAAGACACTGGAGACATGGAAACTGCTTGGAAAGATGGTTTCATGGTGGACAGGACCACATGGCTTGAATCCTGAACAGAAAAGGTGATCACATGTTGGGAGGAGAAAAAGAGAAGGAAGGGCTGAGATGCTGAGAGTCCCTAGTTTTATGTCCTCTCTGGCCTTGATCTTGAGCTTATATTCTGAATGGTTGTCAGACTCCCATGTGGCCATGCAGGGGCAACATTCTAGGCTGTGTTTTGAATCCAGGTTTGGTTGAGTTCTCAGATGACATGAGGGAAGTGTGTAAAGACTAACCATGCCTTAATCCCATCACCCTGGAGCTGAAGGGGAGAACACTTTATTATGCAAAGGGACTGGATTGGGCATTTTAATGACCCATTGACAAAGGGGGGTGGGCAGGAAGCTGCAGGGAGTTACTTTGTCTTTAAAACATGTTTCTTCCTTTTCACATCCTGGGAAATGTAATATTCTGCCTTTTCAACACTTTCTAGGATATTTCATTTTTCTGGGAGAGGGCTGGGTGATAACGTCCTACACTATGCTATTCATATTTTGGATCTGTGTCTTTCTTCCTGCCTTGTAGTCACTACTTGTAGTTTACTCTTAGCACCACCTACAAATCTGAAGACATGTTGACATAAAAGGTTCCAGCCATATTCAAATCCATGAGTTTCTTTCCTCTAAACGGACATGAAACAAATCCTGTGGTTACATCTTGTAAAGTTTGAGAGTTTGGAACATGAATGTAGTAAGCCAGTGCCTATCCTTCCTAGAAGAATGAAATATTTGGGGAAATATTTTTTTTTTAAATAAAGTATATTATTTCTCCAAAGGGAGAAATGGAGAAACATGGTATTTTTAAAGGCAGAAAGCAGCCCCCACTTTCCTTAATAGCCCACAGCAGATGTCAGCACTTAAGAGAAAAAGAGGTTATTGAAAAGGGAAGACAAATATCTAGACAGCTCTATTCATAGGCAACACAAAGACTGCAGGCAGAAATCCATTCAAGACAGGGTATTTTTAAAATTCCTGCAGCAAAGCCTCCACAAAGGCAGAATGGGAGGATTAGCCTCTTCACTCAAGATGCAAAATGGGATGAAAACCATTAAGTCATAATAGGAATTTCCCAACACCCTTTCAGAATACAAATCCCTTTATTTCATCATCTATCTGCTTTGTCCTCTACTGCCCTGCAGAAGTCTGAAAATAAAACTTCAGTATGATATTTCTAAAGATCCAAACCGCCATTCTCATATTGAGGAAACATCTGGATCAAAAGAATCTCCTCAGAGAATTAGAAAAATGTGTCTTCTCCTCACTGTGGACACCAGGGGGCAATGTTGACACACGAAACTCCATGGTTTATTGGGGGAGGGGGGATAAATCAAATCTAAATATATATTGTCTAATTTGGAAGTGTGGCATTGTTCCCTGAAAATCTCTGAAAAGTCCACCTCTCAGGAGGCCACACTCCCCTATGAAGCATATAATTGTTATAATATGAAAGGACGTGTATCATATCTAATAAAATGAAATTCAATGGTGAAAAGAGTAAGGTTCTACATTTAGGCAACAAAAACGGAATGCACAGGTACAGTATAGGTGATACCTTGCTCAGTAGTAGTAACTGTGAAAGGGATCTTGGAGTCCTAGTGGACAACCATTTAAATATGAGCCAGCAGTGTGCAGCAGCTGCCAAAAAAAGCCAACACAGTTCTAGGCTGCATCAACAGAGGGATAGAATCAAGATCACGTGAAGTGTTAATACCACTTTATAATGCCTTGGTAAGGCCACACTTGGAATACTGCATTCAGTTCTGGTCGCCACGATGTAAAAAAGATGTGGAGACTCTAGAAAGAGTGCAGAGAAGAGCAACAAAGATGATTAGGGGACTGGAGACTAAAACATATGAAGAACGGTTGCAGGAACTGGGTATGTTTAGCTTAAGAGAAAGAAGGACTAGGGGAGACATGATAGCATTGTTCCAATATCTCAGAGGTTGCCACAAAGAAGAGGGAGTCAAACTATTCTCCAAAGCACCTGAGGGTAGAACAAGAAGCAATGGGTGGAAACTAATCAAGGAGAGAAGCAACTTAGAACTGAGGAGAAATTTCCTGACAGTGAGAACAATTAATCAGTGGAACAGCTTGCCTCCAGAAGTTGTGAATGCCCCAACACTGGAAGTCTTTAAGAAGATGTTGGATAGCTATTTGTCTGAAACGGTATAAGGTTTCCTGCCTAGGCAGGGGGTTGGACTAGAAGACCTCCAAGGTCCCTTCCAACTCTACTATTGTATTGTATTGTATTTCCGGCTTGGTTGTCAGAAAAACAGTCCAGATTGTTCAAATCTTTGATGGAAATGAAAACAATATAGAGGGATGTTTTCTCAGGTTTGTGAACATGCAAAAAACAAAAGCCAAAAAATGTGGATACAGATATGTACATTTATCGAGAAGGTTTTGTGGTGTTGGAAGAAATGTCCTTCTGGGTTCGGCTCCAAGTGGGGAAAAAGACACTGGAGACATGGAGGCTGCTTGGAAAGATGGTTTTAATGGTGGACAGGACCGCATGGCTTGAGTCCTGAACAGAAAAGGTGATCACATGCTTCAATGTTGGTGGAGAAGAAGAGAAGGCAAAAGGAAGGACTGAAGAAGGGTTTGCAGGGATTTTTATAATATTTTCGGCCCCACCTATCTGTTTCCTGATCCTGTGTAAGAAATGTATTCTGATTGGTTGCCAGGCTCCCATGGGCCTGTGCAAGGGCAACCCTCTAGGCTGAGTTTTGAATTCAGGTTTGATTGAGTTCAGATGCCATGTGGTCAGTTGAGTAAAGGCTTATATTATCATGCCTTCATTGTCACTGCCAGAACTCTACACCCATCCCCCTGGAGCTGAAGGGGAGAACTCTTCATTATGTAAAGTGGACTAGCTTGGCCTTCTTAATGGCCCATTGATAAAGTGAGGATGGGCCGGAAGCTGCAGGAATTTAGTTTGTGTTTAAAATGTGTTTCTCTCTTTTTTCACATCCAGGAAAATATAATATTCTGCCTTATCAATATTTCCTAGGATATTTCATTTTTCTGGGAGAGGGCTAGGTGATAACTTCCTACAGTGGGTTAAGCTACAAGTGAAAGTATAAACAAAGCTTTATTTTGGGAGTAACAGACAGTAAATTAAGAAAAAAAATGCATGAAGCTTTCTTTCTATATCTAGCAACTACAGGGAGATTATTATAGGCTCCCATATTGGAAGACTTGACACATTAACAGATTAACAGAGGCGGAAAGGACTTCATAGGCAGCCTAGTCCAATCCCTCTGTCCAAGCAGGAATCCCTACACTATTTCTGACAGATGGCAGTCCAGTCTCTTCTTGAAAGCTTCCAGTGATGAAGCTCCCACAACTTCCAAAGGAAACTTCTGTGCAATGGGTTGATTGCTCTCACTGTCAGGAACTTTCTCTCTGTAAAGGCTGATTCATTTTGCTTTGGACTGGAAACTTTTATTTAAAAATCATCTGTGCAAGGAAGGTGCAAAGTCAACAATGAAACCCCTGATCTGAGGAACTCTTTTATGTCAGGCAATATGTAAATGAAAGCACAATTTCCTCTTTAAAGGCAAAAGTTGACACCTACCGACACAAAGTCTGTGCGTTTTCCCAAATTCTCTCCTTTCAATTTGCCTCCATTCCTTAGAGGGAGCCAAAAAGACCCTGTGGCTAAACTTGGTATTCTTTCTTGCATCCCTTGGAGGTAATGTTTCATTTTAGGTTGAGGCTCCTTCCATTTGTAGTTCCTGTATATAGGAGATTTCATTGAAAGATCTTTCATTTTAGGTGTCCGATCTGAGGTTCAATTTGTGGAATCCGGAGGGGATGTTAGAAGACCTGGGGAGTCCCTCCGTCTCTCCTGCCAAGCCTCGGGATTCACCTTCAGCAGCTATTATATGCACTGGGTGAGACAGGCTCCAGGGAAAGGCCTGGAATGGGTGTCCAGCATACATCCAAGCTCATCTTACATTTACTACTCAGACAAAGTCAAGGGACGCTTCACCATCTCCAGGGACAATGCGAAAAGTCAGCTGTATCTACAAATGAACAGCCTGAAAGAAGAGGACACAGCTGTCTATTACTGTGCGAGAGACACAGTGAGAGGATGTGAATCTGAAGCCTGTCAAGAACTTTCTCTCCTTCTGAGCAGCTTACGCTTATTTACGCTCAGTCTTTTTATTACTTTCCTTGCTGAATTTCCTCAGTTTCAAACTTTCCTACATGTTATTCATTTTCATTTCCTTTCCCCTTAGTTTATTCTCTGTTTGCTTAAACCTGAGTCTCTATCCTTCTCAAGTATGTATAAATTCTTCTGATGCTTGAAGCTTTCTCCCCTCAACTGGGCTGTGCTAAGACTGACAGATATTTGCGATTACAAATCTCTACTGTCATGAAGCCTTCTAGATCTCTATGTTTTGGCCTGTCTTCTTGCTTTTTTGTAACTGATTGATGGTTATAATTGCCACCAATTATAAATCAGGAGATATTTTGACATATTGTGGTCTATATATCAACTTTGGGGTATGGGACACATTCTCTTCCCTCAGGATTTTTCCTCTACAAAGAAATGAAACAAATCCCATGGTCTCCTTTTGTAGATCTCTAGATTTTGATGTGACTACAGAAAAGAAATTCAACAGCACAGCTTTCACATTGCAAAGCAAGAATTCTACTTAATCAAATGTAAGGCTTCCCTTTGTATGAATTACAAAAAATATTTTTCTTGATATTTATACGGGCTGTGTTAGATAGATAGATAGATAGATAGATAGATACAGATAGATAGATACAGATCTAGATAGATAGATAGATAGATAGATAGATAGATAGATAGATAGATACAGATAGATCGATAGATCGATCGTTCAATAGATTGATAGATTGATAGATTGATAGATTGATAGATTGATAGATTGATAGATCGATAGATCGATAGATCGATAGATCGATAGATCGATAGATCGATAGATCGATAGATCGATAGAGATAGAGATAGAGATAGAGATAGAGATGGATAGATAGATAGATAGATAGATAGATAGATAGATAGATAGATAGATAGATAGATAGATAGAGCTATAGCTACAGATATAGATATAGATATGTGTGTTTGTGTGTGTGTGTGTTACAACCCCTGGTATGCCCAAATATGGGAGGGAACTCACTAGTCCCCCTTTCTGTCTATCGGCTCACTGCAGGAGACCATCCAGGCTGAAAAACATATTTTTAATGTTGCCTTTTTATATTTGTGTTGTATTTGTGCTGATAAAAAAATGAAGGGAGACTAGCATAGATCTACTTCAAGCTATTTAGCTCTCATCAGCTAGCCATACCCTTACTGGGATTCGAACCTAGGCTGTATTACATATTAGGCAGATGCATTAGCCACTAAGCCACAGGCTCTCCTCCTTATCAGCTGAGCCAGGGAAATAGGTATGTATTTGTGTTACAACCCCTGGTATGCCCAAATATGGGAGGGAACTCACTACTCCCCTTTCTGTCTATCGGCTCACTACCGAAGACCATCCAGGCAGAAAACCATATTTTTCCTGGCTCAGCTGTACAGCCTTTTGACTGTATATCTTGTGGACAGCCAAACATTTGTGTTTTACAAACCCTTCATCATCTGAATTTTGAGCATGTGACTATGGAGATGCTGCAACAGCCGTAAGTGTGACAAACAGATGTTGCAACTTTTAACCGTCACTAAATGAATTGTTTTAAGTTGAGGTCTACCTGCATTCTCCTCTACTGCCATGCAGAAGTCTGAAAATAAAATTTCAGGATGATGTTTCTAAATATCCTGGCATAATTATAATTGTGACAACTGTTACCTCCTGGAAACATATTTTTACCTGGTTATTTATAGGGTACGGTTTTAAATTTAACTGATTTTAGGGTTTTTAGAACCACATTTATATTCTTCCGTACAGTTCTTTTAAATTTAACCTCCTCCTTATGTGTATTTATATCGGTATCTATATTTGTATTTGATACTTATTGCTTGTTGTGTGGACTGTACACCGCCCCGAGTCCTTTTTAGGAGAGGGGGCGGTCTAGAAATATGAAGAAAATAAAGAAAATAAAATATCCAAACTGCCATTTCTCATATTGAGGAAACATCTGGACCTCAAGAATCTCCTCAGAAAATTAGAAAAAAAGTGTCCTCTCCTCATTTTGAACACCAAAGGGCAATGTCAAGACATGAAACTCCATGACTTATGGGGGAGGGTGGAGGACTACATTCCCTCTAATGTGCGTGGGTGCGCGCCCGCGCAGGTTGCAAGAAAACACCGCACAGCAGTTTTCAACTGCCGCACAGTGATTTCTATTGCCACAGGCTCCAGAAGCTGGGGAGGTTCTTTGCAGGCAGCTGGAACGGGCCGCCTGCAAAGGACTTCCCCAGACTTGCTTTGAGGAGCACGGGGCGACTGAGGCTAGTTGTGAAGCTCCAAAGCCCCCACCGCCACCGGAAGAATTGCTGCCACCTCCTCCTCCTCCTCCTCTAACAGGCAGCACTGCCGGATTTGCCGCCCGGCGCTGCGGGTGAGTTGAAGCCACCAAAGCTCTGGCCGGCATCTCCACGCGTGGCAGCGGCGCCTCCCCTCCGCTCGGAGCAGCTGAGCTCAGTCAGCGCTGGGTTACCCCTGCCCCCTCCTCCTCCTCCGCCGTGCTTTTGAGGAGCCATGAGGCTGCAGGAGCCAGTAGGAAGGCGGGGGGGGGAGCAGGGGAAAAAAAGCCTCATGGCTCCTCAAAAGCACGGAGGAGGGGGAGGGGCAGAGGTAACCCAGCGCTGAGCTCAGGAGCAAATCTGGTGATTCTTTTGGAGGAGGAGGAGGTAGCAGCAGTTATTCTGGTGGCAACTCGTCGGCATCTTCAGCAGCAGCCCTGCCCACAATGAAGAAAGCAAAGATGGAGCAGATCCACGCAGACGTCGCTGCAACATTACTGGAGTAGGAATTCTGGGAGTTGAAGTCCACAAGTCTTAAAGCTGTCAGGTTTGAAGACCTCTGCGTTTTTTTTTTCTAGCGGTGGAAGGGTCTTGTAACTTGACAGCTTTAAGACTTCCATGCTTCAAATGCCAGAGTTCCTGAGCCAACAGGACTGGAGGAGGAATTCTGGAAGTTGAAGTCCACAAGTCTTAAAGCTGTCAGATTTGAAGACCCCTGGGTTTTTTTCCCCTAAAGGATTAGGGGTGCAAGGATCTTGTAACTTGACAGCTTTAAGACTTGCACACTTCAATGCCAGAGTTCCTGAGCCAACATGACTGGAGGAGGAATTCTGGGAGTTGAAGTCCGCAAGGCTTCAAGCTGTCAGGTTTGAAAACCCCTGGGTTGTTTTTTTTTTTTTTTTTACTAAAGGGTTAGGGGTGCAAGGGTCTTGTAACTTGACAGCTTTAAGACTTGTGTGCTTCGAATGCCAGAGTTCCTGAGCCAACATTTTGGTTGCTAAGCAGGAGCGTTGTTAAGTGATACTGACATTATATAACACTTTGAATTAAGTGGGTACCTTGAAGAAACATAACTTTGAGTTTCAAATAATACTGATTTCGTTGCTGTCTTAGGTGACATCTGTGAAAAAAATTCAGGTGCTCAGGCATGAAAATGTGCCGCTCAAACACTATACTTTTCTGTTCACATCGAAAAAAAATTAGAGGGAACATTGGTGGAGGAGGGAATTATATCCATTCCAAAAGGATGTTGTCTAATTTGGGAGTTGTGGTAGCTGTTCTTATTTCTTTAATTGTTCCCTGAAAATCTCTGAAGAAAAGTCCACCTCTGAGGAGGCTGCAATCCCCACTATGAAGCATAGAATTGTTATAAAATAAAAGGATGTGTATCATTTCTGGCTTGGTGGTCAGAAAAATGGTTGTCAGAAAAACCCTGCAACAACAAACGACCTCTCAGGAGGCCACTATCCTCCCTTTGAAGCAGAAAAGTTTTGTTAAAAAGAAAAGAGATGTTTATCTTTTCTTGTTTTGTCATCAGAAAATCTGTCCAGGTAATTCAAATCTTTGAAGGAAATGAAAACAATATAGAGGGATGTTTTGTCAGGTTTGTGAGCGTGCAAAAAAAGCCAAAAAATGTGGATACAGATATGTACATTAATTGAGAAGATTTTGTAGGTTAAGTTACAATGGAAAGCTTAAAGAAAACTTTATTTTGGGAGTAATAGACAGCAAATAAAAAAAACCACGAAGCTTTCTTTCTATATCTAGCAACTACAGGGAGATTATTATACACTCCCATATGGAAAGACTTGACACTTTAACAGATTAACAGAGATGGAAAGGACTTCATAGGCAGCCTACTTCTATCCCCCTGTCCAAGTAGGAATCCCTACACTATTTCCAACAGATAGCAGTCCAGTCTCTTCTTGAAAGCTTCCAGTGATGAAGCTCCCACAACTTCCAAAGGAAACTTCTGTTCCATTGGATGATTGCTCTCACTGTCAGGAACTTTCTCTCTGTAAAGGCTGATTCATTTTGCTTTGGACTGGAAACTTTTATTTTAAAAATAATCTGTGCAAGGAATGTGCAACAATGAAACCCCTGCTCTGAGGAACTCTTTTATGTCAGCCAATATGTAAATGAAAGCACAATTTCCTCTTTAAAGGCAACAGTTGACACCCACCGACACAAAGTCTGTGCGTTTTCCCAAATTCTCTCCTTTCAATTTGCCTCCATTCCTTAGAGGGAGCCAAAATGACCCTGTGGCTAAACTTGGTATTCTTTCTTGCATCCCTACGAGGTAATGTTTCGTTTCATGTAGAGGATCCTTCCATTTGCTGTTTCTGTATGTAGGAGATTTCATTGAAACACTCTTGTTTTTAGGTGTCCGATCGGAGGTCCAGTTGGTGGAGTCTGGAGGGGATGTGAGAAGACCTGGAGAGTCCCTCCGTCTCTCCTGCCAAGCCTCGGGATTCACCTTCAGCAGCTCTCGCATGAGCTGGGTGAGACAGTCTCCTGGGAAAGGACTGGAATGGGTGGCCTACATAAGTACATCCTCAACTCCAATTTACTACTCAGACAAAGTCAAGGGACGCTTCACCATCTCCAGGGATGATTCCAATAGTTTCTTGTATCTGCAAATGAACAACCTCAAGACGGAGGATACAGCTGTCTATTACTGTGCAAGATGCACAGTGAGAGGAAGTGAATCTGATGCCTGTCAAGAACTTTCTCTCCTTCTGAGCAGCTTACGTTTATTTACACTCAATTCCTTTTCTTTTTCTTTTCAATCTCAACATATTTCCTCAGTCTCATTGCTTACATATTGGATCTGGGTCTGCCTTCCTGCATTGTTGTTACTACTTGTTCTCTGCTCTTACCACCACCTATAAATCGGGAGAGGTTTTGACATGATTTACTCCATAAACATTCAAATCCATCATCTTCTTTCCTCTACAAGGACATGAAACAAATCCTGCGGTTTCATCTTGTAGAGTTTTAGATTTTGGAATGTGACTGTAGAAAGTCAGCGCCTACCCCTCCTAGAAGAATGAAATATTTGCGGAAATATTTTTTTTTTAAAAAAGGAAGTATATTATTTATCCAAATGGAGAAATGGAGAAACATGGTATTTTTAAAGGCAGAAAGCAGCCCCCACTTTCCTTAATAGGCCACAGCAGAAGTCAGCACTTAGGAGAAAAAGAGCTTATTGAAAAGGGAAGACAACTATCTAGATAGCTCTATTCATAGGCAACTCAAGTACTGCAGGTAGAAATTTGAATTTGAATTTGAATTTTATTGAATTTATAGACCGCCCCCTCTCCCCAAGGGACTCGGGGCGGTGTACAGACAGCAGCTAAAAAACCATTTACATAATAGAAAATATTAAATACCCCTGAAATGCATTTAAGACAGGGTATTTTGAAACTCCCTGCAGCAAAGTCTGAAGAAAGGCAAAATGCTAGGATTAGCCTCTTCACTCAAGATCCAAAACAGGATGAAAGTCATTAAGCCACAATAGAAAGTACTCAACAAACTTTCAGTACGCAAGCTTTTTAATTGCATCATCTCAGCGCAGTCCAAACTTCAACCAATCCTGGGAGCTCAGAGAAACATCCTGGACAGTGATGGCAAACCTATGGCACGCGTGCCACAGGTGGCACGCGGAGCCATTTGTCAGGCATGGGAGGAGCTGCCCTGTCAGCTGAGTTCACCCTTTTTAAAAGCCATTTTTTGCCCTCCCCCAGGCTCCAGAGGCCTTATCAGAGCCTGGGGAGGGTGAAAAGTGCCTCCTTGCCCCCCGGAGGCCCTCCAGAGGCTTCATGAGCTTCCCTGAAGCCTCCGGAGCGCAAAAAAAAAAAACGGCCCTATGGGCAAACCGGAAGTTCAGGAACGGACATCCTGTTTGTTCGGAGGGTCGTTTTGAGCGCTCCGAAGGCTTCAGGGAAGCGTCTTGGAGGTCCCTGAAGCCTTCGGAGCGCTTAAAATGACCCTCCGAGCAAACCGGAAGTGACTTCAGGGGAGGCTGTTTTCACCCTCCCCAGGCTCCTATAAAGCCTCTGGAGCCTCGGGAGGGCAAAAAAAGCATGGAAAATGGGGGAGGGTCATGCCTGTAGTGGCTGGCTGATGAGAGCTATATAGCTTGAAATAGATCTATACTAGTCTCCCTTATTTATTTATCAGCACAAATACAACACAAACATAGCAAAGGCAACATTAAAAATAAAAATTTGGTTTTCTGCCTGGATGATCTTCTGTAATGAGCCAAAGGACAGAAAGGGGGAGTAGTGAGCTCCCTCCCATATTTGGGCATACCAGGGGTTGTAACACAAATACACACACAAACACGCATATTTATATATAATATATCATATTATATATATAATTCATGATGGGTGATTGCCTTTTTTTTAGATTTGAAAAACAAATTGCACAATTCATTCAGCTTATTCCATCTTTTTTTATTTTAAGTGTTGTATACCTATCATTTATTTCTCTTATTTTATCTAGCATAAACATCCACTCTGTAATGAACCACAATAATAAAACTTCCCTGTCGTAGCTCTCTCTCTCTCTCTCTCTCTCTCTCTCTCTCTCTCTCTCTCTCTCTCTCTTTCTCTTTCTGTGTGTCTCTGTCTCTCTATCTCTCTTTGTCTGTCTCTCTGTGTCTCTGTCTCTCTCTTTCTCTGTGTATTTCTATAAAAAAACATGTTTGTAATGGGTATGCAAAGAAATGTATAGGTGAATGCCCTTTTATCAGAAGCAATATGTAAATCAGGGCACAATTTCCACTTTAAAGCAGCCAACTGGTTTCCCGCAACACAAAATCTGAACATTTTCCTGAATCTTTTCTGGTTGATTCCCCTCCATTCATCAGAGGGAGCAACAATGATTCGGTGGCCAAAGTTCCTCTTCTTACTAGCAGTCCTTCAAGGTAATGCTTTCCCTTGTAGCATTTCCTTCAGTTGATGGTCCTTCTACACAGAGATGTCATTGAGACCTATTTCTCTCTAGGTGTCCGGTCGCAGGGGCAGTTGGTTCAGTCTGGAGGGGATGTGAGAAGACCTTGGGAGTCCCTCCATCTCTCCTGCCAAGCCTCTGGATTCACCTTCAGCAGCTACTGGATGGCTTGGATGAGACAGGCCCCAGGGAAAGGACTGGAATGGCTTTGCCATATACATCCAAGTTCATCTAACATTTACTACTCAGACAAAGTTAAGGGCCGCTTCACCATCTCCAGGGACAATGCCCAAAGCCTTCTGTATCTGCAGATGAACAGCCTCAAAGCTGAAGACACAGCAGTCTATTATTGTACAAGAGAGAGACACAGTGAGAGGAAGCTGAACAAAAACCTTCCTTCCTTTCAATGAAAAACGAGGAAAATGGTTTCAGAATTCCAGTTTCATCTTCCCTGTTTGCAAGGTGATGTGAGACAAAATAAAACTGGAATGGAATAACGGTGGTCCTTGACTTACGACCTCAAATGAGCCCCAAATCCTTGTTGTTAAGCGAGACCTTTGTTAAGTGAGGCATTCCCCATTTTATGACATTTCTTGCCACAACGTTTAAGTGAATTACTGCAGTTGTTAAGCTAGTAATTCAGTTCTTAAGTGCATGTGGATTCGCTGTTGACTTTACTTGTCAGAAGGACGTAAAAGGTCATCCCAAGATCCCAAGTCACTGCAAAGGTCATAAAAATGAGTCAGTTGCCAAGCGTCTGTATTTTGAGCATGTTACCATGGAGATGCTGCAACACTCAGGGTGAAAAATGATCATAAGTCTCTTATTTCATTGATGTTGCAACTTTGTACGGTCTCTAAACGAACCGTTGTAAGACTGAGTCTACCTGGATTTTCCTTTAGTGCCATGCAGAAATCTGAAAATGAAACTTCCAGACGATCTTTCTAAATGTCGAAACTGCCATTCTCATATTGAGGAAACATTTGGATCTAAAGTATCTCCTCAGAGAATTAGAAAAATGCATCCTCTCCTCTCTCTGGACACCAGGGGGCAATGTTGATACGCAAAACTCCATGCCTTACGGGTGAGGGTGGAGAAAGGAATAAATCAATTCTAAATAGATATTGTCTAATTTTGGAAGTATGGCAGTACGGTGTTTGTTCCCTAAAAATCTCTGAAGAAAATTCCACTCTCAGGAGGCTACAATCACCCTTATGAAGCAGAGAATATATATAATTGTGTATCATTTCTGGCTTTGTCATCAGAAAAACTTAGTTCAAGTCTCTGATGGGAATTAAAACAAGATAGAGGGATGTTTAGTCAGGTTTGGTGTCCATGCAGAAAAGCCAAGTGTGTGTGTGTGTGTGTGTGTGTGTGTGTGTGTGTGTTGTATTTGTGCTGATAAATAAAGGGAGACTAGTATAGATCTATTTTGAGCTATTTAGCTCTCATCAGCTAGCCATACCCTTACTGGGATTTGAACCTGGCCTGTATTACATATTAGGCAGGAGTCTTAGCCACTAAGCCACAGGGTCTCCTCCTTATCAGCTGAGCCAGGGAAATAGGTATGTATTTGTGTCATTTGGGCATACCAGGGGTTGTAACACACACAAACACACACACGTGTGTGTCTGTCTGTCTGTCTGTCTGTGTGATATGTACACTAATCCAGAAGATTTTGTGTGTTAACCTAGAATGGAAAGCATAAAGAGATTTTTCTTTTTGGATTAAGAGGCAGTGAAATAAATAAATAAATAACCACGAAGGTTTCTTTTTATATATAGCAACTGCAGGGAGATTATTATAGGCCCCAACATGGAAAGACTTGACACCATAATGAATGTTTCACAGGTGAGATGATGGGATCTGCAGTTAAACTGAAGTCTTTGACTAGAAAAAAAAAACTTTCATAGACATTTTGCATATAATGGGAAAACATTAATCTGCCTTCAATCTACATTACATTCTTTCTATATTAATTTACCTTCCATCATCGCTACCTCAAGCGCTTCCCCCACAGCTGGGTAGCACCAAAGCTGCCAAATCTTATAAATAGAGGATGACCTCCCAGAAACCTTCTTGGTCTATATAGATTTGATCGTCTACATGTTTTGTTGTCACTGCCTGTTAGTAACATATTTGATTAGAAAAAAAACCTTAATAAACTTTTTGCAAACAACAGAAAAAACATGTTTTTGTTTTGTTTTTCATTGTTAGAAAAAAATGGATAAATAAAAATATGAGCTCATTTTTTTTATAACTGCAACATTAACAGTTCATGTTATAAATATACTTATATAGTGAAATTAGTACATATAAAAATCAGGAAGCTTTTGGCTTTTTTCAATCTCTCTTCAACCTTCCTTCCTCCCTCCCTCCCTCCCTTCCTGTGGTTTATTATTATTTTTCAAAATGCAGTGAGTGATTTGATATTTTTTTAATCGCAATGAAAAACAATTCCTCTTGACAATGTTATGAAATCTCTTTTATCTTAACTAATAATATATATAACATAAATACATACCTATTTCCCTGGCTCAACTGATAAGGAAGTGAGCCCGTGGCTTAGTGGCTAAAACTCCTGCCTAAGATATATACAGCGCAGGTTCAAATCCCAGTAAGGGTATGGTTAGCTGATGAGAGCTAATTAGCTCGAAATAGATCTATACTAGTCTCCCTTTATTTATTTATCAGTACAAATATAACACACACACACACACACACACACACACACATATATGATCTTGGTTTGCATTTGGTTCTGTGGGGCTTCTTCAAAAGGTCATATTAAAGGGGGAAAAAAGCAGAAAACATTTTCTGAAGTCAAATGTGCTACTTTTTTTAAAAAAAAGAATTTCTAATGTGTCTCTTTCAAATATTCTTCCCGCTCCTTCATTCTTTGTTACCCAGAGTCACTTTTGAAAATTGGTGAAATTTCACAGGTCTTTGTTTCAGTTACTCATCTATAAAGGCTGCTTCAGTATACTATGGACAGCTATGAAAATCCTGCTCTGAGGAAGTCTTTTATCGCAAGAGATATGCAAATCAAGACCCAAATTCCGCTTTAAAGGCCACAGTTGGTTTCCTTTTCCAAAGACACCCACCAATACAAAGTTTGTGCATTTTCTCAATTCCTCTCCTTTCAATTGCCATCTATTCATTGCTGACAGAGCAATAATGATTCTGTGGTTGAACTTGGTGTCCTTACTTGTATTCCTTGGAGGTAAAGTTTCCCTCTGTGTAGATATTTTTCGATCTGCTGTTCTTATGTACAGGAGAACTCATGGAAACATCTTTCTTCTTAGGTGTCAGATCTGATGTTCAATTGGTGGAGTCCGGAGGGAATGTGAGGAGACCTGGAGAGTCCCTCCGTCTCTCCTGCCAAGCCTCTGGATTCACTTTCAGCAGCTTTTATATGTACTGGGTGAGACAGGCTCCAGGGAAAGGACTGGAATGGGTGTCCAGTATAAGTGGAAGCTCAACTTACACTTACTACTCAGACAAAGTGAAGGGCCGCTTCACCATCTCCAGGGACAATGCCAAAAGCCAGCTGCATCTGCAAATGAACAATCTGAAAGAAGAGGACACAGCTGTCTATTACTGTGCAAGAGACACAGTGAGAGGAAGTGAATCTGAAGCCCACCAAGAACCTTCTCTACTTCTGAGCAGCTTACGTTTATTTACACCGAGTCCTTTATTTCTTTCCTTGCTGAATTTCCTCAGTCTCATACTGAAGACTATCCAGGCAGAAAACCATATTTTTATTTTTAATGTTGCCTTTGCTATGTTTGTGTTGTATTTGTGCTGATAAATAAATAAAGGGAGTCTAGTATAGATCTATTTCAAGCTATTTAGTTCTCATCAGCTAGCCATACCCTTACTGGGGATTTGAACCTGGACTGTATTACATATTAGGCAGATATCTTAGCCACTAAGCCACAGGCTCTCCTCCTTATCAGCTGAGCCAGGGAAATAGGTATGTATTTGTTTTACAACCCCTGGTATGCCCAAATATGGGAGGGAGCTCACTACTCCCCCTTTCTGTCCTTCGTCTCATTACATAACACCATCCAGGCAGAAAACCATATTTTTATTTTTAATGTTGCCTTTGCTATGTTTGTGTTGTATTTGTGCTGATAAATAAATAAAGGTGTACACACACACACACACACACACACACAATATATATATATATATATATTGTAAAAGTGGAGATGACGTTTTTAATCCAGAAACATCCATTAATTAATGGACAATAGCCAATTGCTCCTTACTTGATATATATCTGTGCTGTGACAATCCAAACCAATTTATACAAAGTCACTCATTTATCTTTCTTGTTTATTTACTGAATGTAACATGAACATGGATAGAATTAACAGCACCATAGCTTAAGAAGAAGCATTCGTACCCACACATATTTCTTGCCACAATGCTCCAGTGAATTGTTGAAGGGGTTAAGTTATTAATTCGGTTCTTAAGTGAATGTAGGTTCCCCGTTGACTTTGCTTGTCAGAAGGACGTAAAACATGATTACAGGATCCCAAGGGACCTCAAAGATCCTAAATTTGAGTCAGTTGCCAAGTGTCTGAATTTGAGCATGTGACCATGGAGATGCTGCGACACTCATCAGTCATAAGTCACATTTTTTCTTTGATGTTGTAACTTTGTGTGCTCTCTAAATGAACTGTTGTGAGTCGAGGTCTACCTGTATTTTCTTTTAGTGTCATGCAGAAATCTGAAAATGAAACTTCCAGATGATCTTCCTAAATGTCCAAACTGCCATTCTCATATTGAGGAAACATCTGGATCTAAAGAATCTCCTCAGAGAATTAGAAAAATGTGTCCTCTCCTCACTTTGGACACCAGGGAGAAATACTGAGACACAAAACTCCATGGCTTATGAGTGCAGGTGTGGGAGGGAATAAATCCATTCAAAATAGATATTGTCTACTTTTTGAAGTGTGACAATTGTTATTTCTATAATTGTTCCCTTGAAAGGCTCTGAACAACTCCTTCCTTCCTTCCTTCCTTCCTTCCTTCCCTCCCTCCCTCCCTCCCTCCCTCCCTCCTTCCTTCCTTCCTTCCTTCCTTCCTTCCATCCATCCGTCTGTCCTAGCTTCCTTCCCTTCCCTCCCTCCTTCATTATTATTTTAATTTTTATTGTTGCCCCACTTGAGGAATCAACTCTGGGCAATTAAGAAGTGAGAATAAGACCATACAAAATAGTATCTACAATATATATTTTGGTTTGCGTTCAGTTCTTTTGGGTTTCTCCAAATTGTCACGTCAAAGGGGAGAGGGGAAAATATGAAACCTTTCCTGAACTCAGATGGGCTGCTGTTTTCATGCTTTCTAACATGCCTCTTTCCAATATTCTTAGTTCTTGTTCATGGTGTGTTACTTTGAATTACTTTTAAGAAATGGTGAAATTTGTCAAGGCTTTGTCTAAATTATTCTTCTGTAAAGCCAGCTTTCAATATTCTTTGGACTGGAAACCTGTATAAAAATCATATGTGCAAGGAGTGTGCAAGGACAACTATGAAACCTAATGGGTGAGACACTTGTTATTTCTGTAATTGTTCCCTGAAAATCTCTGAACAACTCCTTCCTTCCTTCCTTCCTTCCTTCCTTCCTTCCTTCCTTCCTTCCTTCCTTCCTTCCCTCCTTCCCTCCTTCCTTCCTTCCTTCCTTCTTTCCTTCCTTCCTTCCTTCCTTCCTTCCTTCCTTCCTTCCTTCCTTCCTTCCTTCCTTCCGTCCTAGCTTCCTTCCTTCCCTTTTAATTTGAATTTGAATTGTTGCCCCTCTTGAGGGATCAACTCTGGACATGTCAGAAGTGAGAAAAAGACCATACAAAGACATATTTAAAGAAATGATTTTGGTATGCAATTACTTATTTTGAGTTTCTTCAAATTATCATGTTAAAGTGGAGGGGGAAAATATGAAACCTTTCTTGAACTCGGATGTGCTGTTGTTTACATGCTTTCTAACATGTCTCTTTCAAATGATCTTGGTTCTTGTTCACAATGGGTGACTTTGGATCACTTTTGCCAAATGGTGGAATTCTGCAACTCTTTGTTTTAGTTACTCTTCTGTAAAGGGCGCTTCATTTTTCTTTGGGCTGGGAAATTGTTTAAAAAGCAGCTGTGCAGGCTCGGTGATAGGACAACTATGAAAATCCTTATCTGAGAAAAATTTTTATGTCAACCAGTATGTAAATGAAGGCACAATTTCCTCTTTAAAGGCAACAGTTGGTTTCCCTTTTCCAGCGACACCCACCAACACAAAGTTTGTGCGTTTTCACTCTTTCAATTTCCCTCCATTCATTAGAGGGAGCCAAAATGACCCCGTGGCTGAACTTGATATTCTTTCTTGCATCCCTTGGAGGTAATGTTTCATTTTATTTAGAGGCTTCTTCCATTTGCTGTTTCTGTATATAGGAGATTTCATTGAAACATCTTCCTTTTTAGGTGTCCAATCTGAGGTCCAGTTGGTGGAGTCTGGAGGGGATGTGAGAAGACCTGGGGAGTCCCTCCGTCTCTCCTGCCAAGCCTCTGGATTCACCTTCAGCAGCTTTTATATGCACTGGGCGAGACAGGCTCCTGGGAAAGGATTTGAATGGGTGGCCTACATTTCTCCAAGCTCATCTTACACTTACTACCCTGACAAAGTGAAGAGTCGCTTCACCATCTCCAGGGACGATGCCAAAAGCCAGCTGTATCTGCAAATGAACAATTTGAAAGAAGAAGACACCGCTGTCTATTATTGTGCTGGAGACACACAGTAAAAGGAAGTGAAACTGATGCCTGTCAAGAACTTTCTCTCCTTCTAAATAGCTTACACTTATTTACACTCAGTCCTTTTATTTCCTTCCTTGCTGAATTTCCTCAGTCTCATACTTTCCTACATGATATTCATTTTACATTCCTTCCCCATTTATTTATACTCAGTATGCTTAAACCCAACTCTCTGTCCTTCTGAAATCTTTATAAAATCAGATAGTTGTTGTATAAAAGAATTCGTACACAAACACGTATTTCTTGCAACAATGTTTACGTGAATAACTACAGTGGTTAAGTTAGTAATTTGGTCCTTAAGTGAATCTGGGTTCCCCATTGAACTTTGCTTATCAGAAGGATGGAAAAGGTGATCAAAAGATGCCAAGTCAACACAAAGGTCAACAAATCAAATCATCTCAAAACCTTTATTGTCAACGTACAACATGTGTACAGAGAAATTGAATAAATATGACTCATACATATGAGTCAGTTGCCAAGTGTCTGAATTTGAACATGTGACCATGGAGATGCTGGCACTCTCATAAGTGTGAGAAATGGTCATAACTCACTTTTTTCATTGATGTTGTAACTTTGAACAGTCTCTAAATGAATTGTGGTGAGACAAAGTTTACCCCTATTTTCCTTCAGTAACTTGCAAAAATCTGAAAATGGATTCAGGATGATCTTTCTAAACATCCAAACTGCCATTCTCATATTGAGGAAACATCTGGACTTAAAGAATCTCCTCAGAGAATTAGAAAAATGTGTCCTCTCCTGACTTTGGACACTTGGGGTCAATGGTGACACACGAAATGCCATGGCTTATGGGGGAGGGAATAAACCAATTCTATATAGATATTGTCTAATTTTGGTGGTGTGACAATGGCTGTTTGTGTAATTGTTCCCTGACAAGCTGATGGCTTGGTTAGCACTCGGTCATTTTGGGTTTCTTCAATTGAAGAAGGTCAAGGGAAAAGGTTCCTTCCTATTTAAATTATTCCCAGTGCAGGTTTTTTTCTTTGTCTTATCTGTAAACACTTTCCTGAACTGTGAAGGTTTTCCAGATGTGGATTTATTGACTGCAGTGTAACCCTAACCCTATAGGTTAGGTGGATAAACATTGCAAATCTAGAATAAACATCTGTATCACTGTGTAATGAAACATAATAATAAAACATTTCTGTCTTGATTTTGTGTGTGTGTGTTTGTG
>JAKRSK010000147.1:0-31466 GCA_029891615.1 Natrix natrix natrix
GGTTCTTGTCTAGCATCAGACTCACTTCCTCTCACTGTGTGTTTGCCTCACACAGTAATAAACTGCCGTGTCTTCAGCCTTGAGGCTGTTCATTAGCAGATACAGTTGGCTTTTGGCATTGTCCCCTGGAGATGGTGAAGCGTCCCTTGACTTTGTCTGAGTAGTAGATTTCTCCTCCATCATGACGTAGCCATGCTACCCATTCCAGTCCTTTGCTAGGATCTTGTCTCAGCCAAGCCATCCAGTAGCTACTAAAGGTGAACCCAGAGGCTTGGCAGGAGAGACGGAGGGACTCTCCGGGTCTTCTCAAGTCTCCTCCAGACTCCACCAATTGGACTTGAGATTGGACACCTAAAAAGAAAGTAATTCGTTTTAATGAGATCTACTGCCTATGTTTGAGATGTTACCTCTGAGTTACCTTTGTTTGAGATAGTTACCTTTGATGACTACTAGCAAGGACAACCAGATTTAGCCACATTTTTGCTTGTTCCAATGAATGGAGAAGAAGTGACAGAGGAGGATTCTTTAAATAGTACAAGGTTTAAGTGGATGGGTGTTGTCTGTAGAAGGAAAACATGGGACTCCTTTAAAGAAGAAAACTGTACTTTGATTTACATATCTGATGGGATTAAAACAGCCCCCTCTGGTCACTAATTAATACACGTGAGTTTCACTTGTATGCACACTTTTCAATATAACATTCCAGTCCTTGTTCTTGTTCTTTTAAAATGTTTATTCATTAACAGATAATTCATTATGATAATAATAGTGAAATAACAATTCTAATTAGTGAAAACAATTTGGATATAAACTGTAAATTGGGAACCTGGGAAAAAAGACTTATCAATTTTATTAATACATTTTAGTTTGGATTTTGTTATGAAGATGTAATTCTTTCTGTGTACCTATAAATTTTACTACAATTTAGATATAAACTATAATATGGGACCTGGGGAAAAGATTCATTAATTATATTTGTTTAGATTTTGTTATAAAGATGTAATCTTTCCTAGGTTACTTATAAATTCTAGTAATAAATTTTTGTCTAGATTTATTATAAAGATGTTAGATAACTACAATAATAATAACGAAATGTTAATGGATAATGTTTAATGATTTTGTATGGGTTGACATTGGTGAAAGCAATTGGATATAAGCCTGAAATTTATAGAAATAGCTAACGAATGCCAGTATGTGGTTGTGTCCTTAAATACAAATGATTCTAGATAAAAGCACGTTTAAACAAATATAGTTAAATGAGAGTGATGGTACATTGATTGGTATATAAAGATTTTTCATTTAAAATATATAATCCAATATGAATGAAGTATATAAGAATGATTGTGGTAGTAACACACAAAATTTATTTATAACCAATCGACATGCTTTCTGGAAGATGTAATGAAGAATGTTTTTGTGTGTGTGTGTATGTGTGTTTAATTAAAACAATAAAAAACTTTAATTAAAAAAAAAAAGGAAAAGAAAAATAATATAACATTCCAGTCCTAAGAAAATGGTTGGGACCCATTTGCTTTCCTGTTTATTAACCATTTCAGTGAACTGTATATATGTATGTAAGGTTACCTTACACGGGAAAAAGACCCGAATACAACAAAACCCAGCATACCTACACCCGTGAAAATCTACGAAAACATATATATCATATATATTTCCCGTGTAAGGTTGAGATTGTCTTTGCAACGTTTTGGCAGGATCTCACCTGCCATCTTCAAGCAATGTGGGCTCAAAATGTGGGCTTAAATGGGAACGGAGCTGCCGTCTTTCTGTTAGTCTTGGTGGGAGGGGATGGGGTGCTGGCTTTGTTTCAGTAAGTGGAATGATTGGTTTGTGTGGTTGTATCATGATTGGTAGATTGGTGCTGATTGGTGCAGGTTGTGTGTGCATTGTTGTATTTGTATTTTAACGGCTTGGGTGGTAGGTGGTGTTCGTTTGTTGGCTAGGGCTGGTTTCCAGATGTTTGGTAGGCGGGAGGTATCATCACGTTTGTTCATGCTGTGGGGGTGTTTCTCTATTTCGATGGCTTCCATGATTATTCTCTTGTGGAGGTGTTCTGTTTTGGAGATTAACCTGGCTCCTTCAAAGTTGATTTTGTGTCCTGTAGCTTTAAGGTGCTGGAAAAGGGAAAAAGTTTTTTTCTTTTTTTCTTACTGCATTTTTGTGTTCTGTGATGCGTGCATTTATTCTCCTGTTTGTTTGTCCTATGTATATTGCTGGGCAGATTTTGCATGGTATTTCGTAGACTCCTTGGTTTTCTAGCTGGATTTTGTCTTTGGGGTTTCTTAAGATGTTGGCTATTTTTTGGTCAGTGGTGGAAGGCTGTCCTGATATTGTGCTTGTGGAGAATTTTGCTGATTTTATCTGTGGTGCCTTTGATGTAAGGGAGGAGGGCGATGCCATTTCCTGTTCTGTATCTTGGTTTTTTTGGGGGAGTCTCCTTTTGGATTAGGTTGGTGATTGTTTTTCTTTGGAATCCATTGGAGATTAATACATTTGTGAGTTTGTGTAATTCAGTTTTCAGGTGGTCTTTGTCGGCTAGGCGTTTGGTTCTGGAGATCTTCAGAGGATAATCAGAAGTGCAGAAAAAAACAATGGCTACCTACCTGCCTTCCGTTGAGGACCTGTATACTGCACGAGTCAAAAACAGGACTGTGAAAATATCTATAAGACTCCTCACATCCTGAACATAATGTTTTTCAACTTCTACTTTCAAAATGAAGCTACAGGGCACTGCACACCAGAACTAGACACAAGGACAGTTTTTTTTCCCCAAAATGCCATCACTCATCTTAAAAACTAATTCCCATAATACTGTCAAATATTGTGTATTGGTATTACGGTATTATTATTGTATTACTGTATTCTTCTCTTACTTCCTAGTATCTATCTCTTCCCACTTATGCCTATAACCTTGTTGCTTGTTTCTTTCAATTTATATTGTTTTATTTGTTTTCTAGTATGATTTGATAGCTTATTAGTAACCTTGACTATCACTGTATGATATCTTTTGATACTTGATGAATGTATTTTGTTCTCTTTATGTACACTGAGAGCATATGCACCAAAGACAAATTCCTTGTGTGTCCAATCACACTTGGCCAATAAAGAATTCTATTCTATTCTATTCTATTCTATTCCATTCCATTCCATTCCATTCCATTCTATTCTAAAGAAAGGACTTTTCATCCTCTATGGTAGACATGTGACAAAGCAAAATAAATTTGTAGTATGACTCACATTTTAATGCAGAAAATCTTGAAAATGGAGATAACAATTTGAGAAATGGAGTAAACCAGAACTTTTCCTCTTGGGTCTAATGGGAAAAAAAGAGAAAAAAAATAGAGCTTTGTTGTCAGCACTATTATATGTGCAAAAATGGAAGGACACTTCGATTCCTACTATGAACGATTGGTTGCAGAGATTAATGGAGTTGGCTGAAATGGCAAAACTGACTCCCTTGATTAAGGAAAAGAATATAAGTACTTTTGTTTCCACATGGAAACCGTTTCTGAACTTTGTGCTTGATTTAGAACTTGGATTTTGGGTTTTACAGATTAGATTGATAGACCTTTATAGAAATGCATTTGTTTATTTTATTTTATTTAGTTTGCCAAACATGTACACGATAACAGGTATAAGTATAAACATGGATGTGAAAAAAAGAAATGAGTACAAATAAATGGGGACTTTAGGACAGGGACGGTAGGCACTCTGGTGCGCTTATGCACATCCTTTTTATGGACCTATTAGGAATGTGGTGAGGTCCCTGGTAGACAGTTTAAGGTTGAAGTTCTGAGGGTTTGAGGATGTAGCAATGGAGTTAGGTAGAGCATCCCAGGCATTGACCACTCTGTTGCTGAAGTCGTATTTTTTTTTGCAATCGAGTTTGGAGCGGTTAACCTTGAGTTTGTATCTGTTGTTTGCCTGTGTGTTATTGAGGTTGAAGCTGAAGTAGTCGTGGACAAGTAAGACATTGTAGCAGACAATTTTGTGTACTATGATTAGGTCAGACCATACGCAGGGTAGTGCCAGGTTGTCCAAGCCCAAAATTTCGAGCCTGGTGGCAGAAGGGATTCTATTGTGAGCAGAGGAGTGGAGGACTCTTCTCGTGAAATACCTCTGGACTCGCTCAATTGTATTAATGTCCAATATACAGTGTGGATTCCAGGCAGATGAGCTGTATTTGAGAAAAGGTTTTGTATGCCCTAGTTTGCAGTACAGTGTTACCAGACAAGAAAAAAACATTTGTTTTTCATTCTATTATGGAAAAGCAAAAAGCTGTGCTTGTTGTCAATGCCTTATTCTACTGTAACAGAGAGAGTCAGAAGCATTTCATTTTCTTACACCAACGTCTCTGATATGCAGTACCAAACATTGTGAAGTTCTCAGTAGAAATTGATCCATCCACTTTGATTAATCGAGAGTCTGAGGCTCAGTCAAGTTGAAGAGCTGCTCTGAAGAAAGGAAGGTTTTTGTTTGGTTTCCGATTCATTTCCTCTCGCTGTGTGTCTCGCACAGTAATAGACAGCTGTGTCTTCAGCTTTGAGGCTGTTCATTTGCAGATACAGTTGGCTTTTGGCATTGTCCCTGGAGATGGTGAAGCGTCCCTTGACTTTGTCTGAGTAGTAGATTTCTCCTCCATCATAACGTAGCCATGCTACCCATTCCAGTCCTTTCCCTGGAGCCTGTCTCACCCAGTGCATCCAATAGCTGCTGAAGGTGAATCCAGAGGCTTGGCAGGAGAGACGGAGGGACTCTCCAGGTCTTCTCACATCCCCTCCAGACTCCACCAACTGGATTTGAGACTGGACTCCTAAAAAGAAAGGGTTTTTTTATGAGATCTCCTACATAATGAATGAGAATGTGGAAAAACACTTCATGCGGGGATAATTATTACCTTTAAGGACTAGTAGTAAGGACACAAGGTTTAGCCACATGTTTGCACCCTCTAATGAGTTGACAAGAGAGGATTCAGGAAATAGCACAAGGTTTAGGTTGGTGGGTGTTGTCTGAAGAGAAAAAACATGGGGCTTCTTTAAAGGAAAAATTGTGCCTCAATTTACATATCTGTTGGGATAAAAGAGCCCTTGGCCAACACACTTCTCTAAGCATCACTTACCTGTGCATTTTGTAAATAACGTTGCAGTCCCAAGAAAAGGGTTGGACACATTTTTTTTCTCTTTGAGTTAATAGGAGAAATGCCAGTTTACTGTGCATTAACTAAAAAAAAATGTAGTTAACTCGAAAAAAAATTCACTACTTTTCAAAATGATTTTATGTCATAGAGCATACATTGACCTTTAGTCTCGTTTAAGGAAACGTATTACAGAGAGTAAAAAAAAAAAAAAGCAAGCACATTTGAATTAGGACATTTGCTATGAGATTGATTAATCAACCATTGTTTATTATATGGAAAATCCCAGCTACCTTCAGGTGACATGGCTTTGGGAGTCAAAACTGAAGCAAGGACACATCAACTTAATTCTCCAAGGAGATTTGTTCAGAGCAGATATTTCCGCAATGTGTGTTTGCAAAAAGTTTTCTTTTCCATCAATCCCCCATGATCCTAAAGGACTACATTCCATTCCAGTGAAGCCAAAGTAACGCATAAACAGGGAAAGAGACATAATTTTTTGTTTTGTTATAGCAAACCTTTTGATACTTAGGAACCAAACATCCTGAAGTTCTCACCGATCAATGATCAAATCTCGATGATTAAATCTCATTGATAGCTCCAGGATTTGAGGGTTAGATAAACTGTTCTGAAGAAAGGAAGGTTATTGTTTGGCTTCAGATTCACTTCCTCTCACTGTGTCTCTTGTACAGTAATAAATGTCCATGTCTTTGGCTTTGAGGCTGCTCATTTGCAGATACAGCTGGCTTTTAGCATTGTCCCTGGAGATAGTGAAGCGTCTCTTCACTTTGTCTGAATAGAATTCTCTGCTGGAATCAGTATAGATATAGGAAACCCATTCCGGACCTTTCCCAGGAGCCTGTCTCACCCAGACCATGGTCTAGGTGCTGAAGCAGAATCCAGATCCTTGGCAGGAGAGACGGAGGGACTCTCCAGGTCTTCTCACATCCCCTCCAGATTCCACCAACTGGACTTGCGACTGGACTCCTAAAAAGAAAGTTTTATTTCAAAATGAGATCTCCTGCAAACAGGAGCAGAATCTGGAAATAAACCTTCCATAAGGATAATAGTAATTACCTTTCCGGAATTCTATTAAGGATACAAGGTTTAGCCACATTTTTGCCCCCTCTAATGCTTCGAGGGAAGTGACCGCAGAGGATTCAGGAAATCGTACAAGGTTTCAGTTGGTGGGTTTTCGTCTGAAGAGGGAAACCAATGAGGCTCCTTTAAATGGGAAATTGTGCCTCCATTTACATATCTGTTGGGATAAATGACCTTTCCGTGAAGATAACTGTCGTGTACATTTTGTAATTATCACTGTAGTCCTAAGAAGGTTTGCTTGGTACATCAGTTGCGCCCCTTCCTGGATCGGGATGCTCTGTGCACAGTCACTCATGCCCTCGTCCTTTCTCGCCTGGACTACTGCAACACTCTCTACATGGGGCTGCCCTTGAAGAGCACCTGGAGGCTTCAGCTGGTCCAGAATGCGGCCGCACGGGTTATCATGGGGGTACCTAAGTGCTCCCATGTTATACCCCTTTTAGGCGGCCTGCACTGGTTGCCGGTTATTTTCCGGGTGCGATTCAAGGTACTAATTATGACCTTTAAATCCATGGCTTAGGCCCAGGGTACCTGTGAGATCACCTACTGCCACCAGTAGCCTCCCACTGCCCAGTGCGATCCCGTAGAGTTGGCCTCATCAGGGTGCTGTCGGCCGTACAGTGTTGGCTAGCGACCCCCAGAGCCTTCTCTGTGGGAGCACCTTCCCTCTGGAATGAGCTGCCCCCGGAGCTTTGCATAATCCCCGACCTCCGGTCCTTCCGATGCGCCCTAAAAAGTTGGCTTTTCCAGCAAGCCGGCCTGGCCTGAACTGAATAAAATAAATGATTAATTTAATTGTTAATTTTAATCTTTTTTTTTAATTTTTATTGTTAATATTAATTGGTTTTGTTTTGGGATGCTGTACTTAATTTCCTTTTTAACTTTTGTAATATGTGGGTTTTTTTTATGTTGTATGCCGCCCTGAGTCCTTTGGGAGAAGGGGGGCATATAAATCCAATAATCAAACAAACAAACAAACAAGAATAGTTTTGGACACATTTTTTTTTCTTTGAGTCAATGTGTGTTCACATTTGCGAACTGGTATCAAAGGTAAGTGAATGTCACCACTGTCCTAAAGCTTAATTGGGCCTGTCAAATAAATCTTTAAAACAAAATTCATTCCCAACCCTAATTAGAGATTCAAACACCATTGAAATGCACAAATGACACAAAAAGAATCTTGCAAAGAACAACAAAAAATAGTGAAGGGTCAGAGACAACAATAGTACATCAACATCTGGGATCAAAATCAGGTTTCAGAGCTCGTGAGATACGGAAAATGTTGGGAGCTGGGAGATATTTTATTCCGGAAAATGGAAAACTGGATTTGCAAAACTCCCTGGAAGATTGCCTTGAAATGTTTAATTCAATGGAATATTGAAATACCTCGATAAATTTGTTGGTCACCAAAATCCAATTTTCATGTTAAGGACTCCAGAGATGTAAAAATTTCGTGAGAACATGTCAATGAATTATTACAGAAATAAAAGAAGCAATTATCTGGCCTCCACAATGAGACAATATCTGATGACATTTGTTTTAATTCTCTTCCCAACCCCCACCTGGTGCCTAGACAAAGAGATTTCATGTGACAACATTGCCCTCCAGAGTCCAAAAAAAAAGGAGAGGACCCATCTTTTAATTCTCCAAGGAGATTCTTTTGGTGCAGATGTTTCCTCCATATGAGAACTGCGGTTTGGATGTTTAGAAGGCTTATTCACTTCCAGGCTTCTGCCATGATACTAAAGAGCAATATTTCATTCCATATTTTACTTCATTTTTTGGAAGATACATCATCTTGCAAACGGGGAAGTTGAAACTGGAATTTTCAAGCCATGTCATCATCATCATCATCATATATGTATGTGTATGTATATATATATGTATATATGTATATATGTATATATGTATATATGTATATATGTATATATGTATATATGTATATATGTATATATGTAATATATGTATATATGTATATATGTATATATGTATATGTATATATATATATGTATATATGTATATATGTATATATGTACATATGTACATATGTACATATGTACATATGTACATATGTACATATGTATATATGTATATATGTATGTATTTATTTTACAACCCCTGGTATGACTAAATATGGGAGGAAGGTCACTACTCCCTCTTTCTGTCCTTCGGCTTATCACAAAGACCATGCAGGCAGAAAACCATATTTTTTTATTTTTACTGTTGCCTTTTTATATTTGTGTTGTAATTGTACTGATAAATTGTACTGTAACATAAATACATACCTATTTCCCTGGCTCAACTGATAAGGAAGAGAACCCGTGGCTTAGTGGTTAAGACTCCTGCCTAAGATATATACAGCCCGGGTTCTAATCCCAGTAAGGGTATGGCTAGCTGATGAGAGCTAATAGATCTATATTGAAATAGATCTATCCTAGTCTCCCTTTATTTATTTATCAGTACAATTACAACACACATACATACATACATACATACATACATACATACATGTGTGTGTGTGTGTGTGTGTGTGTGTGTAAATAAATAAAGGGAGACTAGGATAGATCTATTTCAAGTTATTTAGCTCTCATCAGGTAGCCATACCCTTACTGGGATTTGAACCTGGGCTTTATTTATTTATCAGCACAAATACAACACAAATATAAAAAGGCAACATTAAAAATAAAAATATGGTTTTCTGCCTGGATGGTTTTCTGCAATGAGCCGAAGGACAGAAATGGGGAGTAGTGAGCTCCCTCCCATATTTGGGCATACCAGGGGTTGTAACACTAACACACACACACACACACACACACACACACACACACACACATATATATTCTTACAGCAAACTTTCTGATACCCAGAATAAAACACCCTGAAGTTCTCACTAGACAGTGATCAATCTTCATTGACTTACTGGTAATCCAGGTTCAGTCAAGTTAGAGAGCTGCTCCAAAGACAGGAAGGTCCTTGTCTGGCTTCAGTTTCACTTCCTCTCACCGTGTTTCGCACACAATTTTTATTTGTATGTATTAGTTTGTCAAACATGTAAAAGATATCAGGTATAAATATAAACATGGATATTAATGAAAGAAATGAATACAAATAGACAGTAGGACAGGGATGGAAGGCACGCTGGGGCACTTATGGACCTCTTAGGAATGGGGTGAGGTCCACAGTAGACAGTTTAAGGTGAAAGTTTTGGGGGTTTGAGGATGTAACAACGGAGTCAGGTAGAGCATTCCAGGCATTGACCTCTCTGCTGAAGTCGTATTTTCTGCAATCGATTTTGGAGCGGTTTACCTTGAGTTTGTATCTATTATGTGCTCGTGTATTATTGTGCTTGAATCTGAAGTAGTCATTGACAGGAAAGATGTTGTTGCAGACAATTCTGTGTACTGTTGCTTAGATCATATCAGAGGCGGCTCAGTTACAGATTGTCCAAGCCCAATCTGCTCTTATTGTGAGTCTGATGGCATAAGGATTTCTATTGTGAGTAAAGGAGTGGAGGACTCTTCTCATGAAGTACCTCTGGATTTGCTCAATTGTATTAATGTCCAATGTACAGTGTGGATTTCAGGCAGATGAGCTCTATTCGAGAACTGATCTGGCAAAGGTTTTGTATGCCCTAGTTAGCAATATAATGTTACTGGTGAAGAAGCATCATGCATAGTAATATTTATTAATAAACATTAAAATTCATTAACAAACATTACCATATTTTTCAGAGTATACGACACACCTTTTTTCCCTCAAAAAAGAGGCTGAAAATTTGAGAACTGATCTGGCAAAGGTTTTCTATGCCCTAGTTAGCAATACAATGTTACTGGCGAAGAAGCTTCACACATAGTAATATTTATTAATAAACATTAAAATTCATTAATAAACATTACCATATTTTTCTGAGTATAAGACACACCTTTTTCCCTCAAAAAAGAGGCTGAAAATCTAGGTGCATCTTATACACTGAATTCAGCATTTTTTTGCCGCCTGAAACTCCGCGCCCTTCGCCAAAATGGCCCTGAATATCTTGTAGGAGGCTTTCAGAGAGCTCCTGGGGGTTGAGGAGGGCAGAAATGAGCAAAAAAGGGGCAATTTTTGCTCAAATTTGCACCCCCAGCCCCCAGGAGCACTCTATAAACTTCCTAATGCCCTTATTTTTGACAAAAAAATGGCACCATTTTTTGCTCCTTTTTGTCCCTCCCCCAGGAACAATCAAAGTCTATTCATGACCTTTAAAAAAAATATGGACCCATTTTTTTATTTGTGTCTTAAAACCTTGGTGCATCTTATACTCCGAAAAATACGGTAAGTAATAAATAAGCAATAATAAATTGTGGGGTCTTCAGCTTTGTTCATTTGCAGGTACAGCTGGCTTTGGGTATTGTCTCTGGAGATGGTGAAGCGGCCATTCACTTTAAGTAGAAAACATTACTAGAAATGGAGTTTATCTCTGCCACACTCTCCAATCCTTTCCCTGGAACCTGTCTCCCCCAACCCAGACAGTGATTGCTGAAGGTGAATCCAGAGGTCTTGGCAGGAGAGAGGAAGGAACTTTCCCGATCTTAATACATAATACAATAAAATAGTAGAGTTGGAAGGGACCTTGGAGGTCTTCTAGTCCAACCCCTGCCTAGGCAGGAAACCCTATACTGTTTCAGACAGATGGCTATCCAACATCTTCTTAAAGACTTCCAGTGTTGGGGCATTCACAACTTCTGGAGGCAAATGCTGTTCCACTGATTAATTGTTCTAACTGTCAGGAAATTTCTCCTCAGTTCTAAGTTGCTTCTCTCCTTGATTAGTTTCCACCCATTGCTTCTTGTTCTACCCTCAGGTGCCTTGGAGAATAGTTTGACTCCCTCTTCTTTGTGGCAACCCCTGAGATATTGGAACACTGCTATCATGTCTCACCTAGTCCTTCTTTCTCTTAGACTAAACATACCCAGTTCCTGCAACCGTTCTTCATACGTTTTAGTCTCCAGTCCCCTAATCATCTTTGTTGCTCTTCTCTGCACTCTCTCCAGAGTTTCCACATCTTTTCTACATCGTGGTGACCAAAACTGAATGCAGTATTCCAAGTGTGGCCTTACCAAGGCATTATAAAGTGGTATTGACACTTCACAGGATCTTGATTCTATCCCTCTATTTATGCAGCCTAGAACTGTGTTGGCTTTTTTGGCTGCTGCTGCACACTGCTGGCTCCTATTTAAATGGTTGTCCACTAGGACTTTAAGATCCCTTTCACTGTTACTACTACTGAGCAAGGTACCATCTATACTGTACCTGTGCATTCCGTTTTTGTTGCCTAAATGTAGAACCTTACTCTTTTCACATTCCCTTCAGACTCCAGATATAATTCCATATTTCTAGCTCAAATTAAACTTTAATGTTTTATAAACTAACCAGTTGATTCAACTAACCGGAGACTCCCCCCCTACCAAAGTGTTCACCAGGATGCCCACTGCTTACTCCAAGATAAATTCTCAGTTTCCACATGCTATCATGGAGATTTGTTTACTTCTTCTCATTCCAATTCAACCATGCGCAATTGAGACCATTTGGAGAGCTGCTCTGTGAGAAGTTCTTGATTGGCCTCAGATTCACTTCCTCTCACTGTGTCTCTTACACAATAATAGACTGCCGTGTCTTCGGCTTTGAGGCTGTTCATTTGCAGATGCAGCTGGCTTTTGGCATCATCCCTGGAGACGGTGAAGCGTCCCTTCACTTTGTCAGAGTAGAACTTTCCACTGGAACCAGTATAGATGCGCGCAAC
Source organism: Natrix natrix natrix (assembly GCA_029891615.1). NCBI lineage: Eukaryota > Metazoa > Chordata > Lepidosauria > Squamata > Natricidae > Natrix > Natrix natrix. Next base: position 12,033 of record JAKRSK010000147.1, read on the forward strand.
CCATTCCAGTCCTTTCCCTGAAGCCTGTCTCACCCAGCTCATGTGGTAGCTTCCGAAGGTGAACCCAGAGGCTTGGCAGGAGAGATGGAGGGACTCCCCAGGTCTTCTCACATCCCCTCCAGACTCCACCAAATGGACTTGAGATTGGACTCCTAAAATGAAAGGAGCTTTTTTAATAGATCTCTTGCATACAAGAGCAGAACCTAGAAATAAACTATATAGTGGTAATAATTACCTTTGAGGACTGCAAGTATAGACAGAAGATTTAGCCACATTTTTGTTCCTTGTAATTAATAGTTTAATTTGATAGGAGAGGATTCTGGAAATAGTGCAAAGTTTATGTTGGTGGGAGTTGTCTGAAAAGACAAACCATTGGGCTCCTTTAAAGGGAAATTGGGTCTCGATTTGCATATCTGTTGGGATAAAAGAGCCACACAGGGCATTGACTAACCCTTAACCAAAGACATACTATTTCGGCTACGCTATTACAGACAGAATGACCACTCTAGCTACATAGTCCAGTAATTGGACAACAATATTTTGACTATTGGTTCTGGATCCATTGCTTCTGCATAAAGGATGAGAATATGGGGGAAAAACACTTCATGGAGGGATAATTATTACCTTTTAGGAGTATTAGTAAGGACACAAAGTTTAACCACATTTTTGCTCCCTCTAGGGAGTGGAGGGAATTGGCAAGAGAGGATTCAGGAAATAGCACAAGTGTTAGGGTTCTAAATACCATGCAGAATTAAATCATTGTCCAGGGCAAAAACATCCTTAAAGGTCCAATTTATTCTACAGGCAAGTTAGCACCTCTATGGAATTCCAACTCTACATATTTTTACTGGTTTTTAGAGGGATTGTTTCTTTTAAACTTAATTTTACAGGATAGTGGGGTTTTAAATTTTGTATATTCTAAATTATTTACTTAGCTGTACAGTTTTGTATATCTTTTATCCTCCTCTGATATATGTATATATGCATCAAATTTTAATTTGATGTATTTCTGATACGGACTGTACACCGCCCCGAGTCCCTTTTGGGAGAGGGGGCGGTCTGTAAGCGCTAAGAAATAAATAAATAATTAAATAAATTTGCATCCTGGAATTCCACCCAGTTGAAAGTTCATGATCTATCCCCACACCCACAAATCCATCACATGTTCCAATCATCATCTTCCACGCTGGCATCTACACCCCTCTGCTTCCGGTCAGGTGTCGAGATGCGGAGACAAAAGATGACCTTGAGCTTCTATAAAAGAATGTCAACAATAAATTCTACAATTGTACTCCTTTCTATTCCCCCCTCACAACCTCTACACTATTGAAACAGCATAGAAAATTATAAGAAAGTGTGGCAGGCCAAAGATCCTAAAAAGAACATAACTACAGGCCTGACAACAAGGTTTAGGTTGGTGGATGTTGTCTGAAAAGGGAAACCAATGTGGCTCCTTTGAAGGGGAATTTGTTCCTTGATTTACATATCTGTTGGGATAAAAGACATTAACTGGGACTCGGGAGGCAGAGAATAGATGTGGGTGGGGCCAGCCCGAGGTGGCATTTACCAGTTCTCCGAACTGCTCAATTTTTTTGCTACCGGTTCGTCAGAACCTGTGAGAACCTGCTTAATACCACCTCTGATCCCCAGGGTCATGTGATTTACCGTCAGATGCTTGGCATCATATTTTATGACGGTCACAGGGTCTCAGACTTACGTAATTCCCCCTTTGCAAGTTTCTGACAACAAAGTCAGTGGGGAAACCAGATTCCCTTAACAACATTGTGACTAATTTAACAATGGCGGGGATTCCCTGAACAGACGTGGCAAGAAAAGTTGTAAAATGGGACCAGACTCACTTAACAAATTTCTCACTAAACAATATAAATTTTGGGCTCAAATGGGGTCGTAGATAGTTGAGAACTATCTGTACGCCCATATGTGCTTGTTTCTCTGACATTAATCTGTGCACTGTTCTATCCCCTTCACTCCCTCTGCTTATCTCATAGAAGTCTTCTCTTTCCCTGTTGTCTTTTTTCTCTCTCCCTTTGCCCCCCAAATCTCCTCCTTTTATATTCTCTCGTCTCCTCTCCTCTCTCCCCCTTCCTCCTCCTTTTCTCTTTGGTGCAGGTCCTCTCCCCAAGGCTGCTCTCTGCTCCCACAAGTGCCAATCATTTGGAGCCAAGTCCAGAATCCCAGAAACACCTTAGCTCTGGCTGACTCTCCTACAACCCTGTGTGGTGATATCGCCACTACATCCTACCGCTCAGGGGTGGGTTCCTGCCGGTTCTAAGCTCTTCTACAGAAGAGGTTCCACAAATCTACAGTGCCGTTTAGAACCGGTTCCAGCTCCCTCCCCCCGCCCGTCCGCACATCATCAAGAAGAAGAGCAAGAGAAGGAATTCTGGGAGTTGAAGTCCACAAGTCTTAAAGCTGTCAAGTTTGAACACCCCAGGGTTTTTTTTCTAAAGGGTTAGGGGTGCAAGGGTCTTGTAACTTGACAGCTTTAAGACTTGCCTACTTAAAATGAGTTGAAACATTTTTGCAATTGTTGTTATAATGTAACTCTCGGAAGTGATACAAAAGATGATTGAATATATTGATGATTGAAGGTAAAAACAAAAAACTGCCAATGTTTATTCAAATTTTGATGTTTTTTTTTCTTTTCTTTTTGGTTAAAGTTGTGAGATTCGGTGGGATTTCTACCTCCTGCATGGTGTAGCTATCAAAATTTTTCTATTCCTATTTACCTTTTCCCCTAAAACATTTGTAAAAAAATAATAAAAATTCTACAATAAAAAATAATAATATTTAAACAAAAAAAAAAGACTTGCGTGCTTCAAATGCCAGAGTTCCTGAGCCAATATTTTGGTTGCTAAGCAAGAGCGTTGTTAAGTGAATTTCACCACATTTTACAAGTTGGGCCACGCCCACCCAGTCACATGACTGCCAAGCCTCTCACACCCAGTCACATGGCCTGCAAGCCACTCCCACCCAGTCACATGGCTGACAAGCTTCTCCCACAAAGCAGGCCACACCTACAGAAGAGGTTCTAAAAATTTTTGAAACCTACCACTGCTACCACTACACTTTTTTTTACAGTGCTTTTCAACCTGTCATACACGTACCACTTGCCAGGGGTGTGACGGTGGTATGTGTACTAGGGGTTGAAAACAAGTGGTTTAGAAGGTTTACATTGAAAGTCGCATTTCATGATAAAAAATGTAAAAGTAAAGATTCCCTTCACACATATGTGCTAGTCGTTCCTTACTCTAGGGGGCAGTGCTCCTCTCCATTTCAAAGCCAAAGAGCCAGCGCTGTCCAAAGACATCTCTGTGGTCCTGTGGACTCAACATGACTCAACGCAGAAGGCACCTTCCCACCAAAGGTGGTTCCTATTTTTCTAAGGACAAGAAAAAACATTTTTTTTTCCATTCTATTATGGAAAAGCAAAAAGCTGTGCTTGTTGTCAATGCCTTATTCTACTGTAACAGAGAGAGTCAGAAGCATTTCATTTTCTTACATCAACATCTCTGATGTGCAGTACCAAACACCGTGAAGTTCTCAGTAGACATTGATCCATCCTCATTGATTAATCGAGAGTCTGAGGCTCAGATATGTTGAAGAGCTGCTCTGAAGAAAGGAAGGTTTTTTTTGGTTTCTGATTCACTTCCTATCGCTGTGCCTCTCGCACAGTAATAGACAGCTGTGTCTTCAGCTTTGAGGCTGTTCATTTGCAGATACAGCTGGCTTTTGGCATTGTCCCTCGAGATGGTGAAGCGGCCCTTGACTTTGTCCGAGTAGTAGATTTGTCCTCCATCACGACGTAGCCATGCCACCAATTCCAGTCCTTTCCCTTCAGCCTGTCTCACCCAGTTCATGTCATAGCTGCTGAAGGTGAATCCAGAGGCTTGGCAGGAGAGACGGAGGGACTCCCCAGGTCTTCTCACATCCCCTCCAGACTCCACCAACTGTACTTGAGACTGGACTCCTAAAAAGATGTGTTTTTTTTTAAAAAAATGAGATCTTCTTCATACAAGAGCAAACCATGGAAATAAACTTTACATAGGGCAACAATTATATAATTACCTTTGAGGATGACTAGTAGGGATAGAAGGTTTAACCACATGTTTGATCCTCCAATGAATACAGGAGAGGTTTCTGGAAATAGCACAAAGAGGGTTTTGTCTGAAGAGGAAAACCAATGGCCTCCTTTAAAGGGGAAATTGTTTCACAATTTACATATCTGCCAGTGTAAAAGAGTCCCTCGGTGCATTGAGAAATACATTTCGGTGAACAGAACTTGCACGTGTAGTTTGCAATTAATAATCTCAGAAAGTTCACACTGCCCAAAGAGCTGCTGATATAGTTCTATGGAGGAATTATTGGGTCTGTCATCTCCATCTCTGTAACTTTCTGATTTGGCTCTGCAACCAAACGAGACAGACATGGATTTCAGAGGAGAATCAGAACTGCAGAAAAAGCAATTGCAACCTAATCGCCTTCCATTCTAAGACCTGGATACCGCACGAGTCAAAAGAGGACTGTGAAAATAACAACAGACCCCTCACATCCTGGGCATAAATTGTTTCAACCTCTACCCTCAAAACGACACTATAGGGCACTGCACACCAGAACAATTAGACACAAGGACAGTTTTTCCCCAAATGCCATCACTCTGCTAAACAGCTAATTCCCACAACACGGACAAATTATCTACTAAGACTGTATTACTGTAGTTCTTCTCTTCCTTCCTATCTCTTTCCACTTATGACTATAACATTGTTGCTTGTATCTTTAAAATTTATATTGTTTTATGTGTTCCCTTGTATAATTTAATTGCTTATTTAGTAACCTACGGCTAAGACTTTTACCACTGCCCTCAATGCGTTGAGCAATACATTTCAGCGAACACAACTTGAATGTGTATTTTGCAATTAATATTCCAGTCCTGTGAAAAGGATTAGGACCCATTTTCCCCCCTATGAGTTAATGGGAGAAAGGGACAGGATTTTTTTTTGTATGGGAACTGAAAAAAAAAAGAATAGCCCATCTCAAAACAATTCAAGGTAATAGATAATAAACTTTTTTTTTATTACAAATGATATAAAAATGCTAAAACATCAGAGTTGGAATGTTTGCTACAAAATTGCTTCCTTAACCTTTTTTAAAATTTATTTTATGATCCACAACAAACACATTAAATGACAGATAAGTTTCAAGGAAGTCTTTTGAGCAGCAATAGTTCTTAGACTTAAAGTATATACTGCTTCATAATGCTTTACAGCCCTCTCTAAGTGGTTTACAGAGTCATCATATTGCCTTAAACAATCTGGGTCTCCATGTTAAACTGAATGCTAGACTAGTTGGGTTCACTCAGCTCCGAAAATAAAGACATAGTCTCTCACTTCAAACAGAACGATATAATGTTTTCTTGAGAACTCCTCATTGAAATATTATAGGAATAAAAAAGTATGCAACCTCCAAAGTTTCTAATGACAGTTGTTTTATTCCCTTCCCTACCCACACTAGTTGCATCAACAATATCATGCAACAATATTGCCCTCCAGTGTCAAAAACAAGGAAGGAAGCATGCTCAATATTCTCCGAGGAGATGCTTTTGATGCAGATGTTTCCTCAATAGGTGAATTGCAGTTTAGATGTTTACAAGGTTTATCTTGAAGTTTCATTTCCAGTCTTCTGCCATGATACTAAAGGACAATATTCCATTCCATTCCATTTTTTTCCTGAAATATAACTAGAAGATAACTAGAAGAACTAGAAGAATAACTTGGATAACTAGAAGAAAAGACTCCTAAGGATCAAATTAAAAGGTGAGGTTGAGCCCCAGTCCAAGGCTTGACATATAAACTTGGGAGTTTGACAAATAATGTATATGGTAATAACCTTTCTACCTTCTAGGTGGACCCCTGGTAGAGGGGAGCTGCCTGTCAAGCCCCAGTCCAAGGCTTGACATTTTTAGAGGGGATTGGCAGTGGATAGCCTGATTCCAGCATGGAGCCTCTGATCTTGTATACAAGCAGCGACGATGATTGATGACATCACAGCACCAGCACCGAGATGCAGAGCTGGGCGGGCTGTTTAAAATTGTTATCTTCTGATAAGCTGCGAGGGGGGAGTTGATGAGCTGTGAACAGATGGACAGGTTGTGCTTGAAGGGGCGCCAGCTACCCATTGTACAGAACCAGTTATTCTGAAAATGTCACTGCGTTAATTGGTTTGCTAGCTGTGCTGAAATTTACTGCGCAGGTCACAGTTCTTATTTGCAAGTGATTTAGTACGCGTGACATTACGTCACACATTCCTTTACTTTCTCTTCTGATCTTCCGTTCGCCTGCCGAAGGAGACAGGCACATAGCTCTTGCCAAAATGTAGTTAATTGAGTTAGCACTTTTGTATTTTTATTTTCTTTTACATTAAAAAAAAAGGTTTTTATTAGATCTTGCTCCGGGTCTATTTTTGCTTATTCAAAAGTATGCTATAAGGAATGGCAAGATCCTCACCTCCTTAATTCAGGGCAGAAATCTCACCCTAGCAGAAGATAAGTAAACATTGGGAGAAAATCAGGTTCCTAGTAGTAGAGAGAAAATGATAAAACCAATCACCTTAGGGTTAGCATGGTTGGATAAGTGGGAACCCACCGTTTGTTAAGAAGGGGGATTCTGGAAGGTATGACTAGGGTTGGACCCTGATCCACCAGCTAAAGAGTTGCAAGCAGGCCAGGGGAATGTAAGCCTGGGTTTCCCAAGTACATATGAGGATTTGGCAGATGTGTTCAACAAGAAGGAGTGTGAAGTGCTGCCCCTGCACCATATAACTGATTGTGCCATTGAGTTGGTTCCTGGAGCTAAACTGCCCAAACTTCATATGTATTCCATGACACCAAAAGAGCTCAAGGAAATAAGATATTACATAGACAAAAACCTGACCAGGGGCTTTATTTGGCCTAGTAGGTCAAGGATGGTGGCCCCTGTTCTTTTCCAGGAAAAAAAAGTTGGGGGTTTGCGTTTATATGTAGACCTCTGTGGCTTAAATGGAGTGTGTACAGAACATCTATACCTTCTACCGCTAATGAAAGATCTACTTGCCACGCTAGCGACAGGTCCATTTTTCATGAAGCTTGACCTACGAGAAGCCTATCAGGTGCACATCTGACCAGGGGATGAGTGGAAGACAACTTTCAATTCTCCCCTGGGAAGCTACCAGTTCCAGGTCATGCTGTTCGGGTTGCAAGGAGCCCCCACTGTGTTCATGCAGCTGATTAATGAGGTTCTGCATGAGAATTTATATCAAGGAGGTCCTTGTATACCTGGATGATATTTTGATCTACACCAAAACGGTGGAGGAGCACAGCCACTTGGTCAGGCAGGTTTTGCCTGGCACATCTTTACAGTTCAGGGACCCCAAAAGAATGGGCTGACAAGATCCAGGAAATCTGGCCTCACGACAAAGCATCTTTACAAAAGGCTGCTAATGAATACAAAAAGAACAAGCTGGCAAGAAGAGGGCTGATCATACACCCTTTCGGGTGGGTGTATCCACAAAATATCTCAAATTACATATCCTGAGTAAGAAGCTGGGTCCCAAATACCTTGGTCCCTATCCCATTGTCCAAGTAATCAACCCGGTGATGGTTGAATTGCACTTACCACCATTACTCGGTAAGATTCATCTGGTCTTATATAGTAGTTTGCTGATGTCAGGGCCACATGACTAGTGCATAAATTCCATAACAAATACCCATATAAACTGGGAGTGGAGGTTGATGAATAATGTATATACAATACAATAATACAATACAACACAATAGCAGAGTTAGAAGGGACCTTGGAGTCCAACCCTCTGCCTAGGCAGGAAACCCTATAATGTATATCGTAATAACCTTTCTACCCTCTGTCTTCTAGGTGGTCCCCTGGTAGAGGGGAGCCGCCTGTCAAGCCCCATTCCAAGGCTTGACATTTTTAGGGGGGATTGGCAGTGGGTAACCTAATTCCAGCATGGGGTCTCTAATCCTGTCTACAAACAGCGATGATGATTGATGACATCACAGCACCAGCACCGAGATGGAGAGCCGGCCGGGCTGTTTAAATTTGTTATGTTCTGATAAGCTGTGAGGGGAGGGAATTTGCTGCACTGGATGGTGTCTACTGGGGGGATGCAAGCAGATAAAATCTGCTGGGAGGCAGAAGCTCCCAGTGCTGGCTTTATCTTGATTACATTTGTCATGTACTGTGGTCCAAGCTTGTAGCAGAAATAAAGCTCAGGGGTTTCTTAGATACTGGAGTGTAAGGAGCCCCTGTTTTGTCTGCGCATGCTGCCCTAGATTGGCTGAGAGATGATCAGTCATAATTGGTTAATCAAGGATCTGGGATTGGATTTGTAAATAATACAATTTATCCAGGTGCGTAAGCAGTTAGATTTTGTGACAACATTGTTTAGAGAGTCTATTCTGACCTTGCCTTCCTGATGCAGTAAAAAACACATGCTTAGTCCCCAAAAGCCTCTTTTTTATTTCAAAGGCTGTGAATTATGTCCATTCACAGCCTGTAATGAGTCAAAAATAGTTTTTAAAGAGTCCGACACTAGTCTCCCACAGTCCTTCGGGATAAAGCTGATAAGCACTCACCTTTAGCTCCCTTGAAATGCTGCCAAAGACCTAATTGATAATTAGCCTGGCAAGGACACCTGGTGCATAGAGTCAAAACGAAGCTTCGGAATGTAAACCAACAGAGAACGAACAAAGTTGCTTCCTGCAAAGGCTCATGTGCCTTTGCTCCTCCTTTATGTCCTATCGGAGGGGCCAATCACCTCCAAGACTTACTCTCGAGTCATCCCTTTTGTCTTAATTGTTCTTGCCTTCTGGCAGTTGTGCACATGCACACACTACAAACAAGCTCCCCCTGTTCCTCTGACTTGTTGATGTCCAACTCTGGAGGCTCCAGAGGTAGAAGATAACTCCCAGATGGCCCCGGCCCCCTCTCTGCCTCTGACACAGAGCCCTCGTCCTATCCAGACTCCAGGACTGGCCCATGTTCAACCCTAGCCTCCTCACTATTCAACTCTGCTGCCAGCTCCGCAAGCTGCCAGTGGACCACAACAGAATCAAAACTGAGCAGAGGACAAGTCTGCTTAATTCTCCAAGGAGATTCTAACAGAGCAGATATTTCCCCAGTGTGTGTTTGCCAGTTTGGATATCTAGAAGGATTATCTAAAAGTTTCTTTCCATCCTTCTTACAAAAAACTACATTCCATTCCAGAGAAGCCAAATCAACCATAACACAGGGAAGTGGGCTTGGGATTTTTTTTTATTTTGTCACAGCAAACTCTTTGACACCTGGAAGAAAAATATTGAAATTCTCACTCAACAATGATCAATCCTCATTGACTAACCCCTGATCTGTGGCTCAGTCAAATTGAAGAGCTTTTCTGAAGAAAAGAAGGTTTTTGCTTGGCTTCAGATTCACTTCCTCTCACTGTGTAAATTTCTTGCACAGTAATAGACTCCGGTGTCTTCAGTTTTGAGGCTGTTCATTTGCAGATGCAGCTGGCTTTTGGCATTGTCCCTGGAGATGGTGAAGCGTCCCTTCACTTTCTCAGAGTAGTAAATGGTAGAACCAGAACTAAAGTATGCCACCCATTCCAGGCTTTTCCCTGGAGCCTGTCTCATCCAGTGCATCCCATAGCTGCTGAAGGTGAATCCAGTGGCTTGGCAGGAGAGACGGAGGGACTCTCCGGGTCTTCTCACATCCACTCCAGACTCCTCCAATTGTGTTTGAGATTGGATTCCTAAAAAGAAATATATGGTTTTTTTTTAAATTATATCTCCTGCATACAAGAGCTTAATGTGGAAATAAGTTTTACATAGGGGAAATAGACGAGTAGTCATCTCAAACGATTTAAGTGCCAGAACTCACTGTAACAGAATTGCCAAAGCAAAAATACATTAAGAGTTGTCAACCTAATCTTGCAAAGCTTCTTCTCCAGTAATATTGTACTGCAAACTAGGGCATACAAAACCTTTGCTAGACCAATTCTTGAATACAGCTCGTCTGCCTGGAATCCACGCCAGCCTCTGTTTTGGTTACTTGCTTACGGCTGCTCTGCTACGCTTGCTTACTATCGGCTACCATAGGAACGGTGGGTGGAGGGGAGGCATGGTATTGGGGAAGGGAATTATATTGTACTGGAGGAGTCTTGTTCTCACCATCTTCTGTGCATGCTGGCGGCTGATGTTTGGACTTGGTCAAGGCCAACCCTCTCGCATACCAACTCGATGAGGCTGTTTGAAGATGCACCCCACGTGACACCTTAGGGAGTTGCAGATTAGACACTGGGTTGAGGAATTGTGGAGAGGGTGCTGGGTAAACATTTGATATGTATATGTTCCCACCTTTCTGGCTCAGATCTTGCTTTCCTTTTAGCTGCTTTCACTTCATATCTAGTAAAAGTACTTGATCTCTATTAACATGGCATTGAGGTTTTCCTTTCTTGGATATTGGAAGAGGCATGCCTGACACTGTATATCAGATATTACTACAATTGATAGGGTCTAGAGGTATTTCATGAGAAGAGTACTCCATTTCTCTACTCACAATAGAATACCTTATCCACCAGACTTGAAATTTTGGGCTTGGACAACTATGCTGCCTATAGTCTGACCTAAGCGTAGTATATCAAAATATCCGGTACAACGTTCTACCTATCAATGACTACTTCAGCTTCCACCACAATAATACATGAGCAAACAATGGGATACAAACTCAAGGAAACTGTGCCAAACTCGATTGCAGAAAAAAACAACTTCAGCAACAGCAGAGTGGTCAATGCCAGGAATGCACTACTCGACTCCTGTTGTTACATACCTCAACACACACACACACACACACACAATTTTTAATCTAAGCTATCTACTGTTGACCTCACCACATTCCTAAGATGTCTGTAAGGGGTGTGCATATAGCTACATCAGCGTGCTACCAATTCCTGTCCTACTGTCTCCATTTATTCGTAACCACTTTATTATGTTCCAATAGTTTATGTTAGGAAAACCAATTTCGTTGTATTTTAAGTACATAAAATAACCATAAAGATTATACTTCTACTTAATGTTCATATTTATGTTTAATGGCTTGTACCTGTTATTCTTTTACATGTTTGACAAACTAAATAGATCTATAAATATAAATATAATAAAATACTGAATGAAGGAACAAAGAAAGAATTACGAACAAACAAATAGATAGTTACCTATTCAGAACTGCTAGTAAAGGGACACAAGGTTTAACCACATTTTGCTTGCTCTACTGAATGGAGGGAAGTGACAGGAGAGAATATTCAGGAAATAGCACAATGGTTTATGTCGGTGGTGTTTTGTCTGAAGAGGGAGACCAATGAGGCGCCTTTAAAGGGGAAATTGTGCCTTGATTTACATATCATTTTGGGATATAAAGAGCCCCTCAATGTTTTGAGTGATACATTTCAGTGAACACAACTTGAATGTGTATTTTGCAATTCATATTCCAGTCCTGTGAAAGGATTGTAGGACCTTTGTTTTTTTTTTTTTTTACTATGAGTTAATAGGAGAAAGGAACAGGTTTTTTTGTACGTGAACTTGTAAAGCAAAAAAGAATTGTAGCCCCTTGTTTAATACAAATTCACAAGTTAATAGTTAGAGAAACTTTCTTATTAAAAATAGATATAAAAATATGCTTGAAACATCCAGAGTTGGAAGGTCTGCTACGAAATTGCTGTTCCTTTAACCTTTACAAAAATCTTATTATTTTATGATCCAATCAACAAAAACACGTTAAATAGCAGAATAGGCTTTCAAGGAAGACTTTTGAGTCGGCAACAGCTCTTAGGACTTACAGTTTATACTGCGTCATAGTGCTTTAAAAGAGCCTCTCCCGTAAGTGGTTTACCAGAAATCTGAAGATTATCCTAGAAGAACAATCTTGTGTTCTTCATGACATGCTAGACCGAATGGTGGCCTAAGCTGTGGGGTCCTCTCAACCTCATGAAATCATAGTAATGGTTAAGGTTTCCCCTCACTACATATGTGCTAGTCGTATCCTTGACTCTACGGGACGGTGCTCATAGCTCCTTTTCTAATAGCCGAAGAGCCAGCGCTTGTCCGAAGACGCGTCTCCTATGGTCATGTGGTCGGCATGAACAAAACAACCCAAGGCATCACAGAATGCTGGTACCTTCCCACCAAAGATGGTTCCTATTTTTTTTCTGCCTTGCATTTTTACATGCTTTCAATTCTGCTAGGTTGGACAAGTAACGGTGAGCTCTCACCCTCCATTTTAGCACAGCACTAGGATTCAAACCTGCCCCAAACTGCCAACCTTCCTGGACCGCACAAGCTCAGCATCTTAGCCACTGATCCACTGTGTCCCTCCCTCCCCCCCCTAATTGTAAGTCAATTGTGTGATGACTTAGACTTACTTTCCAAACTTATATTGATTTAACATTTTCTTGAGATACTTTTCATTGAATGATTTATAGAAATAAAATAATAAAAAAAGTATCCTACCCGGCCTCCAAATATATGTAATGACAGTTTCTTTCAATTTCCTTCCCCACCCCAAACACACACATTGACAATGGGATTTCATGCAACCAATATTTCCACCCCAGTGTCAAAAACAAGAAGGGAAGCACCTTCTGATTTTCTCCAAGAAAGATTGCTTTTGGTGTGTGTAAATTATTCCTCAATAGGTGATTGTGCAGTTTAGGTGTTTTGATAGGTTTATCTTGATGTTTCACATTTCCAGGCTTCTGCCATAAGCACTAAAAGGACAACTATTCCATCCCATTTTCCTTTTCTTTCGCCTTGAAAGATCCATCACACCTTATAAACAGGGAAGATGGAAACTGGAATTTTAAAAAGCCATTTAAATCATTTTTTGCTCATTTTTTCCCCCAGCCAACTTCTCTATTGGATACCTGAAGAATGGATGCTTAAGGATCACATTAAAAGTTGATCAATCCTTGATTAATCAAGGATCTGGGATTGGATTTGTAACTAATACAATTTCCCTAATAATTTTATTTACTTCCTTCTGGAAGGCAATTTAAAAAACAACACAAACACTGCATTCCATTCCAGGAAAGGCAAATTCTACTGTAAAACTAGGGGAAGCGTGGCTCTTTTTTAATGTTTATTTTGGCACAGCTATACTCTTTTGATATGTGGAAGAAATGTCTTTCTGTGGGTTCGGTTCCAAGTGGGGGAAAGACACTGGAACATGGAGGCTGTTTTGTTAAACATGGTTTTAATTAGTGGACAGGACCACTTCTGATGCAGAAAAGGGGTGAGATGCTTGAGAGAGAATGAGTTTTATTCCACTATGTTTGGGCCCCACCTCTCTGTTCCTGATCCTGTGTATGAAGTTGCATGCTGATTGGTTGTCAGACTCCAGTGGGTTGGGTGGGGTCTTAGCTAACTTTCGTAGGCTTGTCCGGAGTACTTAGCTTGTTTGCCTTGATGCTGAGATTGTAATTCTTTCCAGCTGTGCTTTTGGTGAGTGTATAATGTGGTGTGTTGCTTGTTGGGTTCTTTCAGAAGGAGGTAATCTTTGTTATGAAGAATACACTGGCTCAGGCCTTGTAATGATTCCCATTGACAAAGGGGCGGGGTGGTATTAAGAGTTGGTCCGTTTGCTGCTCTAAAACACATGTTTCTCTGGATCAGCCTTAATGGTCCTCATCGACTACCAAAAAACAAAAAATGGGGGGGGGGTTATTAAGAAGAGTGAGTCTGTTCCTGCCTAAACACATGTTCTCTGGCTCAGCCTTAATTGTCATCGACTAGGGGGGGGTTATAAGAGTGAGTCTGTTTCCTGCTTAAAGCCGATATGTTTCTCCTGGCTCTGGCCTTTAATGGTCCATCGACAAAGGGGGGATCTTAAAGAGTTTCTATTCTCTCTGAGGTTTCTACTTCCCATTTCTAGGTGGGATGATTCTGCCCTTTTAATATTCCTTAAAATTATTTATTTTACAGGAGAGGGGTCTGGGTTTTTAGCATCCAATACAATTATTTAGAGGAAACATCCCAAATTCTCATAGACAATCCGCCATCAGTCCTCATTGACTAATCCTCCTGATCTGTGCTTTGTCTGAAGATAGGAAGGTTCTTGCTTGGCTTCAGATTCACGTCTCTCACAGTGTCTCCTGCACTGTAATAAACTCCGCGTGTCTTACAGTTTTGAGCTGTTCATTTGCAGTTGCAGCCTGGCTTTTGGCATCGTCCTGGAGATGGTGAAGCGGCCTTTCAACTTCTGTCAGAGTAGTAATTGCTAAGAACCAGGGATTATCAAGGACACCCATTCTAGTCCTTTCCTGGTAGCCTGTATCCCACGTCACCATGCTGTAGCCACCAAAGCTGTATCCAGAAACCTTGGCAGGAGAGATGGAGGGACTCTCCAGGTTCTTCTCACATCCCCCTCCAGACTCTCACCAACTGAATCCTGAGATGAAGTTCTAATAAAAGAAAAGGTTTTTTTTTAATATTGGATCTCTGGCATACAACGAGCAAAACAAGGAAATAAGCGTATACATAGAGGAAATAATTACCTTTCAGACTCCTCTAGTTAGGACAGAAGTTTTAGCCTCATTTTTGCTCGATTCTATCTGAATGGAGGAAAGTGACTAGGGAGGATTGAAGAATAGAAAATAGCACTAAGGTTTTTTTTTAAAGTCTGTGGATTTTGTTTGAAGACGGGAAACACAATGGGGTCCTTTTTTTAAAGTGGAAATTGTGCCGTTGATTTTACATATGGGTTTGAGATAATAGAAGCCTTTACATGGCATTGAGTAATACATTTCAGTGAACACAACTTGCATATTTGCCACAGAATTACCAGCACTCCCCCACCCCCACAATGAGTTTATTGGACAAATGGGCCTGTTTGTTGTAAATAACTAAAGAATGACTTAAAATATCTGCATTTCTCTGAATGATTCAATTTTTGAATTCCATTACTCATTTGGATATGCATTTGTAGACGCTTATAATTGTTTCACGGTTTTATACGTTTCATGATTAAGACGATTCGATCCTTTCTGTTGATTCCCATTTCCAGCAAAGATTAAATGCTTTGCTACGTTCTCATTGTGTCAGAAGAAACCCCAAATCCAACTTTTATAAAGTTTGTCTTTTTCTTTGAGTTGATAGGAGAATTAAACAGTTGTTGTTGTACATTAAGGAAAAATTAGAAGCCTGGGAAGAATCTCTGCCCTTCTCAAAATGATTCACGTTTTTAGAGGAATTATCATTTCCCGATCACGATTGGATAAAAGGTTAGAATCTTTGATCTAGAAAATTGCTTCTTTAAATTGGTTTATTTTTTGGAAACTTTCAACTTAACTTTAAGGAAACCTATGGAATGCATAGACTAGCTGTGTCCATTCAAATTCTGAAACTGAAGTCATTAGTGTGATCAAAAGTCTGTTTTGTTAGCAATAAGTTCTTGTCACCACCCTTACCGACCCCCCATGGACATACATTTCACACTCCAGGCCTTCCTGTCCTGTCTACCATCCTCCTGGAGTCCATTGTGCCTCTTGTCACTACCTCGATTTGGTGACTCTAATCTAGTGGTGGTGGGGATTCATCAGATTTTTTTGATCTACCAAACTTCTAATCGGCTATGTGGTTAGGTGGGCATGACAGGGGACAAGATAACTGTGAAATGCTCCTTTCCCTCAATCCACTCCATGGGGAAGGGTTACTGCAAAATCACCCTTTCCTCCTGATCAGCTGGGACTCTGGGTGGCAGAGATATAAGATGGGGGTGGGACCTATCAGATGGGGGTTATTTACGGTTTCTCTGAACCACTCAATATTTCCTCATTGCCGGTTCTCCTGAAACTGTTCTGTAGTACCTGTCTGATTACGACCTCTTCTGACTCTCATCCAGCACCACCTCATTCCTCCTGTCGTCCGCCCTTCTATCTTTTGCCCTCCATCTTTCCCAGCCATAGACGCGCCGCCTTCTCCAGGGGAGCACCTTCCTTTTATCTCCATTTGTGTGGACCAAAGTATTTGTGTTTCATCTTTCAGGAATCTGGTTCTTCTACATAGAGCAGTCAGAGTTGATTCCTGTAGGATCCTGACCGCAGTTTTTGATCTAGCCTCACAGAGTGTCTTCTCCAGTCCACTCCTTAGTTCAAATGGCCTATCATTTCTGACCATATATATAGGTATTCTCAATTCAATACAGAATGATTCATTAATTAAGTTTAATTATACTATCAAATTGGGTGTTGTGTTTGCTGTAGGTTACCTTGGTTTTAAACCCAGGCAAGGGCTTCCCTAGTATGGATTATCACTTACGCTCGACAGATTCTTGGTTCTTTGGAATTCCATTGAGAGAATTATAATAGCTATATACAATCACAAGAGTTTTGTAGTTGGTTAGGGACCTTGGAGGTCTTACTAGTCCCATCCCTCCTGCCTAGGCATGGAATTCTTCTAAATTCTTCGGGTATTTGGTTGCTATTTATTTGTATCTTGTTAATATTATGTGTATTCTCCCCCTCCCCCAGTATTTTTATTGTGTTTTCTGCTGTTCTCTTTTCAACATATGTTAGACAATCGTTTTGGTCAACCTTTTTGTAACGTTGTTCCATATCCGTCCTTATCGATACTTTGATTTTTCTCTTCTTCATCTATATATTTGCTGTCATTTATCGTGTATCATTGGGTACCTTGTATTTATTATCTTTACTTAATCTATACCTGGTTTTATAAATTATTCCGATTCTCTTTTTACATTCTTTTATACTCAGTTCTTATACGTTATTATATATGTGTCTGTGGGACTTAATTACTTTTCTTGTTTTCTAACCATTTCATTACCCAATTATTCCTGATTGCGTATTTATATTCCGATTTCCATCTTTATACTTTTAATTTTAGGGTTTATTTGGTCGCCATCTCACTGTGCGCTTGTCCAGTGTGTTTATTTCACATCATTTAATGTCGTCTCCGTGGGTAGGGAGGTGAGGTTGTACGTTTGTTGTCCTAGTATTGAGTCTGAAACGCCAGTTTCTAGATGCTATAGTTAAGAAGTTGTGCTGTTAGTATATATATTGAATTTTTGTTTGTCGTATTTCCCTTTGATTATTCCCTGCCATGAAGGTTTTCGGGTGTTTTTTAGTTTGTTTCATCTCCTTCTTTTCTGCCGTGATTTCTTGTCAACCCATTTCTCAATTTTTTTTCCCCAATATATTGTTGGTGTTTCTGCGGGCTGTAGGACCACCCACATGTAGATTTGAAGGTTCCCATTGTTACTTTATTCTACATTCCCAGCTAGAGTTCGGCGTTTCAGATTTATTCATATTGGTGCACTGAATAAGACTTTTTCTGCTTCCATTTCCAGCAAAACATTTGATATACCTAGATAGTTTTTTTTGGTGGACAAAAACTTAAAATCCATCTCACTATGAAAATTACTTTAGTTTCTCTTCTGAATTCTAAGTGCTTCTCTCCTTGATTGGTTTTCCATCCATTGGTTTTTTTGTCTTGCTTCTGGGTACTTTGGAGAATAGTTTTGACCCCTTCTTCTTTGTGCCAGCCACTTCAAAACGCGCTGTAATGGTGTCCACCCTAGTCCTTACTTTTCATTTATACACAAGACCCCTACCAATTCCTGCAACCATTCTTCATACGCCTCATCCTTAAGGTGCCCAGTTTATGTTTGTTGCTCTTCTCTGTCTTCATTGCAAAGTCTCAACAACTTTTGCATAATCGTGCTGAGCAAAACTGAACGCACTGTTCCGTTGTGTAGTACTTCACATGATCTTGATTTCATCTCTCTTGTTATGCAATCTAGGATTGCATTGGCTTTCATAACAGAGAAGGTGATATTTGGAATTTTTCATTTTCTGTATAGCATAGATTCCATTACATTTAAAAAAAATTAGTCCTGCATGAAGTCCTCACTGGAACGGTGATTAGTCCCTCATTGATTAATCAAGGAGTCTGAGACTCAGTCATGATGAAGAGCTTCTCTGAAAAAGGATGGTTTCTTGTTTGGCTTCAGATTCACTTCCTCTCTTCTGTGTTCATTTGGTGCTGCATTTATTGTCTGCCGTGTCTTCAGCTTTGAGGTCCTGTTCATTTGCAGATTCATGCTCGGCTATTTGGCTATTGTCTCCTGGAGAGGGTGAAGCGTTTCCCGTGACTTTGTCTTTGGCCCTAGTACTGTGGTAGGTAGTTCGAAGCTGTAGTTGATTGCTGCGGTCCCCACCCATTCCAGTCTTTCCCTGGAAGCCATGTCTCATCCCAGGTACATCCAGTTAGCTGCTGAAAGGTGAATCCAGAACCTTGGCAGGAGAGATGGAGGGTGACTATCTCAGGTCTTCTCACATCCCCTCCTGGACTCCACTCCTAACTGGACTTGAGATTGGTCTCCTAAAAAAGGAATAATAGAAATATTGTTTTTAATGGACGTTTCTCTCTGCATAGAGGAGCCAGAGATACATTTTACTTAGGCGGAAATAAATTACCTTGTGAGGAATTACTAGCGTAGGGACACCAGGTCTGTGTTTAAAGCCAACATTTTTGCGCTCCTCCTCGCTAAAGGTATGTAGGGTGTCATGTGACAGAAAATACTATTCTGAGAAAGAGCACAACGGTTTGTGGGATGTTGTCTGAAAATGAGGCCTCCATTCTAAATCAGGATATTTTAGCTCTTGATTTACATATCTCGTTGGGATTGTAATATCAAGCCCTCCTCGGGGGATTTGATTGATTCTCAGGTAACTATTTCTCTTTAAGTTGTTTGTGTCATTTTCCAGTTTATCATTTCAGTACCTTAAGATAATGTGTTGTGCTCCCTTTTTTTCCCCTGTTGCAATTATGTGAGTCATCTACTCTGTATCTTCTTTCTCTTTTATCTTCAGTGTGTAATCTCTTTTTGTTATAATATATATATTTATATCTTTCTGCTGTAGATTGATGTTGTTCCGTTGTCTTTTCCTGTATGTTATTGTGCATAATAGAATTCTTTGCTATGCTGTCGAAATGTGTAGAGTTAAAGACACATTCCCTTTATCGTTTTGTTCTAGTCAGCGGTTTTGAAAGCAGGAGGGAAGAGGGCTCGACCTCTACGCTCTCAACAGCTGATAAGAGTGTGCTGTAGAAACATCTTTCGTGAGGAGAATGGGCATAAATCTTGATTGTCGAATCCTCCTCTGCCTTGTGGCTCTCGAGACCACTTACTGGAAAGGGCTTTTTCAGGGAGTGGGAGTACAAGCCCTCGGAGGCATGGGGCATCTCCTGGAGATGCTACCTGATAAATACATACAGCTTTTGTTCAAGAATGCGTGGCCGCTGCGTTGGTGGGCTAATTGCTTGGAGTGAGGACTCCAGATTACTCCCATCTAACACCCACTCCTGTG
>JAKRSK010000150.1:0-25199 GCA_029891615.1 Natrix natrix natrix
CCTTGATTTACATATCTGTTGGGATAAAAGACATTAACTGGGACTCGGGAGGCAGAGAATAGATGTGGGTGGGGCCAGCCCGAGGTGGCATTTACCAGTTCTCCGAACTGCTCAATTTTTTTGCTACCGGTTCGTCAGAACCTGTGAGAACCTGCTTAATACCACCTCTGATCCCCAGGGTCATGTGATTTACCGTCAGATGCTTGGCATCATATTTTATGACGGTCACAGGGTCTCAGACTTACGTAATTCCCCCTTTGCAAGTTTCTGACAACAAAGTCAGTGGGGAAACCAGATTCCCTTAACAACATTGTGACTAATTTAACAATGGCGGGGATTCCCTGAACAGACGTGGCAAGAAAAGTTGTAAAATGGGACCAGACTCACTTAACAAATTTCTCACTAAACAATATAAATTTTGGGCTCAAATGGGGTCGTAGATAGTTGAGAACTATCTGTACGCCCATATGTGCTTGTTTCTCTGACATTAATCTGTGCACTGTTCTATCCCCTTCACTCCCTCTGCTTATCTCATAGAAGTCTTCTCTTTCCCTGTTGTCTTTTTTCTCTCTCCCTTTGCCCCCCAAATCTCCTCCTTTTATATTCTCTCGTCTCCTCTCCTCTCTCCCCCTTCCTCCTCCTTTTCTCTTTGGTGCAGGTCCTCTCCCCAAGGCTGCTCTCTGCTCCCACAAGTGCCAATCATTTGGAGCCAAGTCCAGAATCCCAGAAACACCTTAGCTCTGGCTGACTCTCCTACAACCCTGTGTGGTGATATCGCCACTACATCCTACCGCTCAGGGGTGGGTTCCTGCCGGTTCTAAGCTCTTCTACAGAAGAGGTTCCACAAATCTACAGTGCCGTTTAGAACCGGTTCCAGCTCCCTCCCCCCGCCCGTCCGCACATCATCAAGAAGAAGAGCAAGAGAAGGAATTCTGGGAGTTGAAGTCCACAAGTCTTAAAGCTGTCAAGTTTGAACACCCCAGGGTTTTTTTTCTAAAGGGTTAGGGGTGCAAGGGTCTTGTAACTTGACAGCTTTAAGACTTGCCTACTTAAAATGAGTTGAAACATTTTTGCAATTGTTGTTATAATGTAACTCTCGGAAGTGATACAAAAGATGATTGAATATATTGATGATTGAAGGTAAAAACAAAAAACTGCCAATGTTTATTCAAATTTTGATGTTTTTTTTTCTTTTCTTTTTGGTTAAAGTTGTGAGATTCGGTGGGATTTCTACCTCCTGCATGGTGTAGCTATCAAAATTTTTCTATTCCTATTTACCTTTTCCCCTAAAACATTTGTAAAAAAATAATAAAAATTCTACAATAAAAAATAATAATATTTAAACAAAAAAAAAAGACTTGCGTGCTTCAAATGCCAGAGTTCCTGAGCCAATATTTTGGTTGCTAAGCAAGAGCGTTGTTAAGTGAATTTCACCACATTTTACAAGTTGGGCCACGCCCACCCAGTCACATGACTGCCAAGCCTCTCACACCCAGTCACATGGCCTGCAAGCCACTCCCACCCAGTCACATGGCTGACAAGCTTCTCCCACAAAGCAGGCCACACCTACAGAAGAGGTTCTAAAAATTTTTGAAACCTACCACTGCTACCACTACACTTTTTTTTACAGTGCTTTTCAACCTGTCATACACGTACCACTTGCCAGGGGTGTGACGGTGGTATGTGTACTAGGGGTTGAAAACAAGTGGTTTAGAAGGTTTACATTGAAAGTCGCATTTCATGATAAAAAATGTAAAAGTAAAGATTCCCTTCACACATATGTGCTAGTCGTTCCTTACTCTAGGGGGCAGTGCTCCTCTCCATTTCAAAGCCAAAGAGCCAGCGCTGTCCAAAGACATCTCTGTGGTCCTGTGGACTCAACATGACTCAACGCAGAAGGCACCTTCCCACCAAAGGTGGTTCCTATTTTTCTAAGGACAAGAAAAAACATTTTTTTTTCCATTCTATTATGGAAAAGCAAAAAGCTGTGCTTGTTGTCAATGCCTTATTCTACTGTAACAGAGAGAGTCAGAAGCATTTCATTTTCTTACATCAACATCTCTGATGTGCAGTACCAAACACCGTGAAGTTCTCAGTAGACATTGATCCATCCTCATTGATTAATCGAGAGTCTGAGGCTCAGATATGTTGAAGAGCTGCTCTGAAGAAAGGAAGGTTTTTTTTGGTTTCTGATTCACTTCCTATCGCTGTGCCTCTCGCACAGTAATAGACAGCTGTGTCTTCAGCTTTGAGGCTGTTCATTTGCAGATACAGCTGGCTTTTGGCATTGTCCCTCGAGATGGTGAAGCGGCCCTTGACTTTGTCCGAGTAGTAGATTTGTCCTCCATCACGACGTAGCCATGCCACCAATTCCAGTCCTTTCCCTTCAGCCTGTCTCACCCAGTTCATGTCATAGCTGCTGAAGGTGAATCCAGAGGCTTGGCAGGAGAGACGGAGGGACTCCCCAGGTCTTCTCACATCCCCTCCAGACTCCACCAACTGTACTTGAGACTGGACTCCTAAAAAGATGTGTTTTTTTTTAAAAAAATGAGATCTTCTTCATACAAGAGCAAACCATGGAAATAAACTTTACATAGGGCAACAATTATATAATTACCTTTGAGGATGACTAGTAGGGATAGAAGGTTTAACCACATGTTTGATCCTCCAATGAATACAGGAGAGGTTTCTGGAAATAGCACAAAGAGGGTTTTGTCTGAAGAGGAAAACCAATGGCCTCCTTTAAAGGGGAAATTGTTTCACAATTTACATATCTGCCAGTGTAAAAGAGTCCCTCGGTGCATTGAGAAATACATTTCGGTGAACAGAACTTGCACGTGTAGTTTGCAATTAATAATCTCAGAAAGTTCACACTGCCCAAAGAGCTGCTGATATAGTTCTATGGAGGAATTATTGGGTCTGTCATCTCCATCTCTGTAACTTTCTGATTTGGCTCTGCAACCAAACGAGACAGACATGGATTTCAGAGGAGAATCAGAACTGCAGAAAAAGCAATTGCAACCTAATCGCCTTCCATTCTAAGACCTGGATACCGCACGAGTCAAAAGAGGACTGTGAAAATAACAACAGACCCCTCACATCCTGGGCATAAATTGTTTCAACCTCTACCCTCAAAACGACACTATAGGGCACTGCACACCAGAACAATTAGACACAAGGACAGTTTTTCCCCAAATGCCATCACTCTGCTAAACAGCTAATTCCCACAACACGGACAAATTATCTACTAAGACTGTATTACTGTAGTTCTTCTCTTCCTTCCTATCTCTTTCCACTTATGACTATAACATTGTTGCTTGTATCTTTAAAATTTATATTGTTTTATGTGTTCCCTTGTATAATTTAATTGCTTATTTAGTAACCTACGGCTAAGACTTTTACCACTGCCCTCAATGCGTTGAGCAATACATTTCAGCGAACACAACTTGAATGTGTATTTTGCAATTAATATTCCAGTCCTGTGAAAAGGATTAGGACCCATTTTCCCCCCTATGAGTTAATGGGAGAAAGGGACAGGATTTTTTTTTGTATGGGAACTGAAAAAAAAAAGAATAGCCCATCTCAAAACAATTCAAGGTAATAGATAATAAACTTTTTTTTTATTACAAATGATATAAAAATGCTAAAACATCAGAGTTGGAATGTTTGCTACAAAATTGCTTCCTTAACCTTTTTTAAAATTTATTTTATGATCCACAACAAACACATTAAATGACAGATAAGTTTCAAGGAAGTCTTTTGAGCAGCAATAGTTCTTAGACTTAAAGTATATACTGCTTCATAATGCTTTACAGCCCTCTCTAAGTGGTTTACAGAGTCATCATATTGCCTTAAACAATCTGGGTCTCCATGTTAAACTGAATGCTAGACTAGTTGGGTTCACTCAGCTCCGAAAATAAAGACATAGTCTCTCACTTCAAACAGAACGATATAATGTTTTCTTGAGAACTCCTCATTGAAATATTATAGGAATAAAAAAGTATGCAACCTCCAAAGTTTCTAATGACAGTTGTTTTATTCCCTTCCCTACCCACACTAGTTGCATCAACAATATCATGCAACAATATTGCCCTCCAGTGTCAAAAACAAGGAAGGAAGCATGCTCAATATTCTCCGAGGAGATGCTTTTGATGCAGATGTTTCCTCAATAGGTGAATTGCAGTTTAGATGTTTACAAGGTTTATCTTGAAGTTTCATTTCCAGTCTTCTGCCATGATACTAAAGGACAATATTCCATTCCATTCCATTTTTTTTCCTGAAATATAACTAGAAGATAACTAGAAGAACTAGAAGAATAACTTGGATAACTAGAAGAAAAGACTCCTAAGGATCAAATTAAAAGGTGAGGTTGAGCCCCAGTCCAAGGCTTGACATATAAACTTGGGAGTTTGACAAATAATGTATATGGTAATAACCTTTCTACCTTCTAGGTGGACCCCTGGTAGAGGGGAGCTGCCTGTCAAGCCCCAGTCCAAGGCTTGACATTTTTAGAGGGGATTGGCAGTGGATAGCCTGATTCCAGCATGGAGCCTCTGATCTTGTATACAAGCAGCGACGATGATTGATGACATCACAGCACCAGCACCGAGATGCAGAGCTGGGCGGGCTGTTTAAAATTGTTATCTTCTGATAAGCTGCGAGGGGGGAGTTGATGAGCTGTGAACAGATGGACAGGTTGTGCTTGAAGGGGCGCCAGCTACCCATTGTACAGAACCAGTTATTCTGAAAATGTCACTGCGTTAATTGGTTTGCTAGCTGTGCTGAAATTTACTGCGCAGGTCACAGTTCTTATTTGCAAGTGATTTAGTACGCGTGACATTACGTCACACATTCCTTTACTTTCTCTTCTGATCTTCCGTTCGCCTGCCGAAGGAGACAGGCACATAGCTCTTGCCAAAATGTAGTTAATTGAGTTAGCACTTTTGTATTTTTATTTTCTTTTACATTAAAAAAAAAGGTTTTTATTAGATCTTGCTCCGGGTCTATTTTTGCTTATTCAAAAGTATGCTATAAGGAATGGCAAGATCCTCACCTCCTTAATTCAGGGCAGAAATCTCACCCTAGCAGAAGATAAGTAAACATTGGGAGAAAATCAGGTTCCTAGTAGTAGAGAGAAAATGATAAAACCAATCACCTTAGGGTTAGCATGGTTGGATAAGTGGGAACCCACCGTTTGTTAAGAAGGGGGATTCTGGAAGGTATGACTAGGGTTGGACCCTGATCCACCAGCTAAAGAGTTGCAAGCAGGCCAGGGGAATGTAAGCCTGGGTTTCCCAAGTACATATGAGGATTTGGCAGATGTGTTCAACAAGAAGGAGTGTGAAGTGCTGCCCCTGCACCATATAACTGATTGTGCCATTGAGTTGGTTCCTGGAGCTAAACTGCCCAAACTTCATATGTATTCCATGACACCAAAAGAGCTCAAGGAAATAAGATATTACATAGACAAAAACCTGACCAGGGGCTTTATTTGGCCTAGTAGGTCAAGGATGGTGGCCCCTGTTCTTTTCCAGGAAAAAAAAGTTGGGGGTTTGCGTTTATATGTAGACCTCTGTGGCTTAAATGGAGTGTGTACAGAACATCTATACCTTCTACCGCTAATGAAAGATCTACTTGCCACGCTAGCGACAGGTCCATTTTTCATGAAGCTTGACCTACGAGAAGCCTATCAGGTGCACATCTGACCAGGGGATGAGTGGAAGACAACTTTCAATTCTCCCCTGGGAAGCTACCAGTTCCAGGTCATGCTGTTCGGGTTGCAAGGAGCCCCCACTGTGTTCATGCAGCTGATTAATGAGGTTCTGCATGAGAATTTATATCAAGGAGGTCCTTGTATACCTGGATGATATTTTGATCTACACCAAAACGGTGGAGGAGCACAGCCACTTGGTCAGGCAGGTTTTGCCTGGCACATCTTTACAGTTCAGGGACCCCAAAAGAATGGGCTGACAAGATCCAGGAAATCTGGCCTCACGACAAAGCATCTTTACAAAAGGCTGCTAATGAATACAAAAAGAACAAGCTGGCAAGAAGAGGGCTGATCATACACCCTTTCGGGTGGGTGTATCCACAAAATATCTCAAATTACATATCCTGAGTAAGAAGCTGGGTCCCAAATACCTTGGTCCCTATCCCATTGTCCAAGTAATCAACCCGGTGATGGTTGAATTGCACTTACCACCATTACTCGGTAAGATTCATCTGGTCTTATATAGTAGTTTGCTGATGTCAGGGCCACATGACTAGTGCATAAATTCCATAACAAATACCCATATAAACTGGGAGTGGAGGTTGATGAATAATGTATATACAATACAATAATACAATACAACACAATAGCAGAGTTAGAAGGGACCTTGGAGTCCAACCCTCTGCCTAGGCAGGAAACCCTATAATGTATATCGTAATAACCTTTCTACCCTCTGTCTTCTAGGTGGTCCCCTGGTAGAGGGGAGCCGCCTGTCAAGCCCCATTCCAAGGCTTGACATTTTTAGGGGGGATTGGCAGTGGGTAACCTAATTCCAGCATGGGGTCTCTAATCCTGTCTACAAACAGCGATGATGATTGATGACATCACAGCACCAGCACCGAGATGGAGAGCCGGCCGGGCTGTTTAAATTTGTTATGTTCTGATAAGCTGTGAGGGGAGGGAATTTGCTGCACTGGATGGTGTCTACTGGGGGGATGCAAGCAGATAAAATCTGCTGGGAGGCAGAAGCTCCCAGTGCTGGCTTTATCTTGATTACATTTGTCATGTACTGTGGTCCAAGCTTGTAGCAGAAATAAAGCTCAGGGGTTTCTTAGATACTGGAGTGTAAGGAGCCCCTGTTTTGTCTGCGCATGCTGCCCTAGATTGGCTGAGAGATGATCAGTCATAATTGGTTAATCAAGGATCTGGGATTGGATTTGTAAATAATACAATTTATCCAGGTGCGTAAGCAGTTAGATTTTGTGACAACATTGTTTAGAGAGTCTATTCTGACCTTGCCTTCCTGATGCAGTAAAAAACACATGCTTAGTCCCCAAAAGCCTCTTTTTTATTTCAAAGGCTGTGAATTATGTCCATTCACAGCCTGTAATGAGTCAAAAATAGTTTTTAAAGAGTCCGACACTAGTCTCCCACAGTCCTTCGGGATAAAGCTGATAAGCACTCACCTTTAGCTCCCTTGAAATGCTGCCAAAGACCTAATTGATAATTAGCCTGGCAAGGACACCTGGTGCATAGAGTCAAAACGAAGCTTCGGAATGTAAACCAACAGAGAACGAACAAAGTTGCTTCCTGCAAAGGCTCATGTGCCTTTGCTCCTCCTTTATGTCCTATCGGAGGGGCCAATCACCTCCAAGACTTACTCTCGAGTCATCCCTTTTGTCTTAATTGTTCTTGCCTTCTGGCAGTTGTGCACATGCACACACTACAAACAAGCTCCCCCTGTTCCTCTGACTTGTTGATGTCCAACTCTGGAGGCTCCAGAGGTAGAAGATAACTCCCAGATGGCCCCGGCCCCCTCTCTGCCTCTGACACAGAGCCCTCGTCCTATCCAGACTCCAGGACTGGCCCATGTTCAACCCTAGCCTCCTCACTATTCAACTCTGCTGCCAGCTCCGCAAGCTGCCAGTGGACCACAACAGAATCAAAACTGAGCAGAGGACAAGTCTGCTTAATTCTCCAAGGAGATTCTAACAGAGCAGATATTTCCCCAGTGTGTGTTTGCCAGTTTGGATATCTAGAAGGATTATCTAAAAGTTTCTTTCCATCCTTCTTACAAAAAACTACATTCCATTCCAGAGAAGCCAAATCAACCATAACACAGGGAAGTGGGCTTGGGATTTTTTTTTTATTTTGTCACAGCAAACTCTTTGACACCTGGAAGAAAAATATTGAAATTCTCACTCAACAATGATCAATCCTCATTGACTAACCCCTGATCTGTGGCTCAGTCAAATTGAAGAGCTTTTCTGAAGAAAAGAAGGTTTTTGCTTGGCTTCAGATTCACTTCCTCTCACTGTGTAAATTTCTTGCACAGTAATAGACTCCGGTGTCTTCAGTTTTGAGGCTGTTCATTTGCAGATGCAGCTGGCTTTTGGCATTGTCCCTGGAGATGGTGAAGCGTCCCTTCACTTTCTCAGAGTAGTAAATGGTAGAACCAGAACTAAAGTATGCCACCCATTCCAGGCTTTTCCCTGGAGCCTGTCTCATCCAGTGCATCCCATAGCTGCTGAAGGTGAATCCAGTGGCTTGGCAGGAGAGACGGAGGGACTCTCCGGGTCTTCTCACATCCACTCCAGACTCCTCCAATTGTGTTTGAGATTGGATTCCTAAAAAGAAATATATGGTTTTTTTTTAAATTATATCTCCTGCATACAAGAGCTTAATGTGGAAATAAGTTTTACATAGGGGAAATAGACGAGTAGTCATCTCAAACGATTTAAGTGCCAGAACTCACTGTAACAGAATTGCCAAAGCAAAAATACATTAAGAGTTGTCAACCTAATCTTGCAAAGCTTCTTCTCCAGTAATATTGTACTGCAAACTAGGGCATACAAAACCTTTGCTAGACCAATTCTTGAATACAGCTCGTCTGCCTGGAATCCACGCCAGCCTCTGTTTTGGTTACTTGCTTACGGCTGCTCTGCTACGCTTGCTTACTATCGGCTACCATAGGAACGGTGGGTGGAGGGGAGGCATGGTATTGGGGAAGGGAATTATATTGTACTGGAGGAGTCTTGTTCTCACCATCTTCTGTGCATGCTGGCGGCTGATGTTTGGACTTGGTCAAGGCCAACCCTCTCGCATACCAACTCGATGAGGCTGTTTGAAGATGCACCCCACGTGACACCTTAGGGAGTTGCAGATTAGACACTGGGTTGAGGAATTGTGGAGAGGGTGCTGGGTAAACATTTGATATGTATATGTTCCCACCTTTCTGGCTCAGATCTTGCTTTCCTTTTAGCTGCTTTCACTTCATATCTAGTAAAAGTACTTGATCTCTATTAACATGGCATTGAGGTTTTCCTTTCTTGGATATTGGAAGAGGCATGCCTGACACTGTATATCAGATATTACTACAATTGATAGGGTCTAGAGGTATTTCATGAGAAGAGTACTCCATTTCTCTACTCACAATAGAATACCTTATCCACCAGACTTGAAATTTTGGGCTTGGACAACTATGCTGCCTATAGTCTGACCTAAGCGTAGTATATCAAAATATCCGGTACAACGTTCTACCTATCAATGACTACTTCAGCTTCCACCACAATAATACATGAGCAAACAATGGATACAAACTCAAGGTAAACTGTGCCAAACTCGATTGCAGAAAAAAACAACTTCAGCAACAGAGTGGTCAATGCCAGGAATGCACTACTCGACTCTGTTGTTACATCCTCAACACACACACACACACACACACAATTTTAATCTAAGGCTATCTACTGTTGACCTCACCACATTCCTAAGATGTCTGTAAGGGGTGTGCATAAGCACATCAGCGTGCTTACCATTCCTGTCCTACTGTCTCCATTTATTCGTACCCATTTATTATGTTCCAATAGTTATGTTAGGAAACCAATTTCGTTGTATTTAAGTACATAAAATACCATAAAGATTATACTTCTACTTATGTTCATATTTATGTTTATGCTTGTACCTGTTATCTTTTACATGTTTGACAAACTAAATAGATCTATAAATATAAATAAATAAATACTGAATGAAGGAACAAAGAAAGAAACGAACAAACAAATAGATAGTTACCTTTCAGAACTGCTAGTAAGGACACAAGGTTTAACCACATTTTTGCTTGCTCTACTGAATGGAGGGAAGTGACAGGAGAGAATTCAGGAAATAGCACAAGGTTTATGTCGGTGGGTTTTGTCTGAAGAGGGAGACCAATGAGGCGCCTTTAAAGGGGAAATTGTGCCTTGATTTACATATCATTTTGGGATAAAAGAGCCCCTCAATGTTTTGAGTGATACATTTCAGTGAACACAACTTGAATGTGTATTTTGCAATTCATATTCCAGTCCTGTGAAAAGGATTAGGACCTTTTTTTTTTTTTTTTACTATGAGTTAATAGGAGAAAGGGACAGGTTTTTTTGTACGTGAACTGAAAGCAAAAAGAATAGCCCATGTTAATACAATTCACGTTAATAGATAATAAACTTTCTTATTAAAAATGATATAAAAATGCTAGAACATCAGAGTTGGAATGTCTGCTACGAAATTGCTTCCTTAACCTTTACAAAAATTATTATTTTATGATCCACAACAAACACGTTAAATAGCAGATAGCTTTCAAGGAAGACTTTTGAGCAGCAACAGCTCTTAGACTTACAGTATATACTGCTTCATAGTGCTTTAAAGCCTTCTCTAAGTGGTTTACAGAATCAGAATATTATCCTAAACAATCTTGTTCTTCATGCTAGACCGAATGGTGGCCTAGTTGGGTCCACTCAACTCATAAATCATAGTAAAGGTAAAGGTTCCCCTCACACATATGTGCTAGTCGTTCCTGACTCTAGGGGACGGTGCTCATCTCCATTTCAAAGCCGAAGAGCCAGCGCTGTCCGAAGACGTCTCCATGGTCATGTGGTCGGCATGACAAAACACCCAAGGCACACAGAATTCTGTTACCTTCCCACCAAAGATGGTTCCTATTTTTCTGCCTGCATTTTACATGCTTTCATTCAGCTAGGTTGGACAAGTAACGGGAGCTCACTCCATTACACAGCACTAGGGATTCAAACCTCCCAAACTGCCAACCTTCCTGATCGACAAGCTCAGCATCTTAGCCACTGATCCACTGTGTCCCCCCCCTAAATGTAATTCATTGTGTGACTAAATACTTCAAACTTAATGATATAACATTTTCTTGAGAACTTTTCATTGAATTATTATAGAAATAAAAATAAAAAAAGTATCCGGCCTCCAAAATATGTAATGACAGTTCTTTCAATTTCCTTCCCCACCCCAACACACACATTGACAATGGGATTTCATGCAACAATATTTCCCCCCAGTGTCAAAAACAAGAAGGGAAGCACCTTCAATATTCTCCAAGAAAGATGCTTTTGGTGTAAATTATTCCTCAATAGGTGATTGACAGTTTAGGTGTTTAGAAGGTTTATCTTGAAGTTTCATTTCCAGGCTTCTGCCATAACACTAAAGGACAATATTCCTTTCCATTTTTTTCGCCTTGAAGATCAATCACCTTATAAACAGGGAAGATGAAACTGGAATTTTAAAGCCATTTAAATCATTTTGCATTTTTTCCCCCAGCAACTTCTCTAATTGGATACCTGGAAGAATGGACTCTTAAGGATCACATTAAAAGTTGATCAATCCTTGATTAATCAAGGATCTGGGATTGGATTTGTAACTAATACAATTTCCCTAAAATTTTCTTTCCTTCCTTCTTGCAAGGCAATTAAAAAACAACAACAACACTGCATTCCATTCCAGAAAAGGCAAATCAACTGTAAAACAGGGAAGCGGGCTTATAAATGTTTATTTTGTCACAGCAAACTCTTTTGATACTGTTGGAAGAAATGTCCTTCTGGGTTCGGTTCCAAGTGGGGGAAAAGACACTGGAAACATGGAGGCTGTTTGTAAACATGGTTTTAATAGTGGACAGGACCACCTGAGCAGAAAAGGGGTGAGATGCTGAGAGAGACTGAGTTTTATACCCTCTGTTGGGCCCCACCTCTCTGTTTCCTGTTCCTGTGTAAGAAGTGCATTCTGATTGGTTGTCAGACTCCCAGTGGGTGGTGGGGTCTTAGCTAACTTTGTAGGCTGTCCTGAGACTTAAGCTTGTTTGCCTTGCTGGCTGATGTAATCTTTCCAGGTGTCATGTGGTGAGTTGCTAGATGGGTTCTTCAGAAGGAGGTAAATCTTTGTTATGAAGAATACACTGGCTCAGGCCTTAATGATCCATTGACAAAGGGGGGGGGTATTAAGAGTGAGTCCGTTTGCTGCCTAAACACATGTTTCTCTGGCTCAGCCTTAATGGTCCATCGACAAAGGGGGGGGGGTTATTAAGAGTGAGTCTGTTCCCTGCCTAAACACATGTTTCTCTGGCTCAGCCTTAATGGTCCATCGACAAAGGGGGGGTATTAAGAGTGAGTCTGTTTCCTGCCTAAACATATGTTTCTCTGGCTCAGGCCTTAATGGTCCATCGACAAAGGGGGGATATTAAAGAGTTTCTATCTCTCTGAGTTTCTACTTCCCTTTCTAGGGGGAATATTCTGCCCTTTTAATATTTCCTAAAATATTTCATTTTCCAGGAGAGGGGTGGGTTTTAGCATCCTACAATATCTAGAGGAAAACATCCCAAAATTCTCACTAGACAATCATCAGTCCTCATTGACTAATCCCTGATCTGTGCTTTGTCTGAAGAAAGGAAGGTTCTTGCTTGGCTTCAGATTCACTTCCTCTCACTGTGTCTCCTGCACAGTAATAAACTCCCGTGTCTTCAGTTTTGAGGCTGTTCATTTGCAGATGCAGCTGGCTTTTGGCATCGTCCCTGGAGATGGTGAAGCGGCCTTTCACTTTGTCAGAGTAGTAAGTGCTAGAACCAGGGCTTATCAATGACACCCATTCTAGTCCTTTCCCTGGAGCCTGTCTCACCCAGTCCATGCTGTAGCCACCAAAGCTGTATCCAGAACCTTGGCAGGAGAGATGGAGGGACTCTCCAGGTCTTCTCACATCCCCTCCAGACTCCACCAACTGAACCTGAGATTGAACTCCTAAAAAGAAAGGTTTTTTTTTAATATTGATCTCCTGCATACAAGAGCAAAACAAGGAAATAAGCTATACATAGAGGAAATAATTACCTTTCAGGACTGCTAGTAAGGACAGAAGTTTTAGCCACATTTTTGCTCGCTCTACTGAATGGAGGAAAGTGACAGGGGAGGATTGAAGAAATAGCACAAGGTTTTTTTTTAATGTCTGTGGATTTTGTCTGAAGAGGGAAACCAATGGGGCTCCTTTAAAGGGGAAATTGTGCCGTGATTTACATATGGGTTTGAGATAAAAGAGCCATACATGGCATTGAGTAATACATTTCAGTGAACACAACTTGCATATTTGCCACATTCCAGCCTCCCCCCCCCCCCAATGAGTTAATTGGACAAAGGGCCAGTTTGTTGTACATTAACTAAAGAATGACTTAAAATATCAGCATTTCTCTGAATGATACAAATTGAATTCCATCTACTCATTTGGTATATGCATTGTAGCGCTTATAATGTTTTCACGGTTTTATACGTTCATTGATTAAGACGATACGATCCTTTCATGTTGTCTCCATTTCCAGCAAAGATTAAATGCTTTGCTACGTTTCTCATGTGACGAAAACCCCAAATCCAACTTTTTATAAAAGTTTCATTTTTCTTATGAGTTGATAGGAGAATGAACCAGTGTGTTGTACATTAAGGAAAATAGAAGCCTGGAAAATCTCTGCCCTTCTCAAAATGATTCACGTTTTTAGAGAATTATCTTTCCCGATCACAGATTGGATAAAAAGGTTAGAATCTTTGCTAGAAAATTGCTTCTTTAAACTTGGTTTATTTTATGGAACTTTCAACTTAAACTTTAAGGAAACCTCTGAATGCTAGACTAGCTGTGTCCATTCAATTCAGAAACTGAAGTCATAGTGTGATCAAAAGTTGTTAGTTGCAAAGTCATGTCCAACCCAACCCGACCCCATGGACAACATTCCTCCAGGCCTTCCTGTCCTCTACCATCCTCTGGAGTCCATTTGACCTCATGCCTACCACTTTGGTGACTCAATCTAGTGGTGGGATTCAAATTTTTTTACTACCAATTCTATCGGCATGGTTGGTGGGCATGACAGGGGAAAGATAACGTGAAATCTCCATTCCCTCACCACTCCAGGGGAAGGTTACTGCAAAATCCCCCTTTCCTCCTGATCAGCTGGGACTCTGGAGGCAGAGAATAGATGGGGGTGGGACCAATCAGAGGGGGTATTTACCGGTTCTCTGAAACACTCAAAATTTCCACTGCCGGTTCTCCAGAACTGATCAGAACCTGCTGAACACCACATCTGACTCTATCCAGCCACCTCATTCTCTGTCGTCCCCTTCTTCTTTTGCCCTCCATCTTTCCCAGCATGAGGCCCTTCTCCAGGGAGCCCTTCCTTCTCATTAGGTGGCCAAAGTATTTGAGTTTCATCTTCAGGATCTGGTCTTCTAAAGAGCAGTCAGAGTTGATCTCCTGTAGGACTGACCAGTTTGATCACCTCACAGGTGTCTTCTCCAGCACCATAGTTCAAAGGCCTCAATTCTGACCAAATATAGTATCTCAAATCAAACAGAATGATAATTAATTAAGTTTATATTATACAAAATGGTGTGTTTGCTGTAGGTTACCTGGTTTAAACCCAAGCAAGGCTTCCCAGTAAGGATTATACAAGCTCGAGATTCTAGGTTCTTTGGAATTCCATTGAGAGAATTAAAATACAATACAATACAATAGTAGAGTTGGAAGGGACCTTGGAGGTCTTCTAGTCCAACCCCCTGCCTAGGCAGGAATCTTCTAAATCTTCTGGATTGGTGTATATATTTGTATCTGTAATATATGTTTTTTTTTTCCCAGTAATTTTTATTGTTTTTTTCTCTTTTCAACATATGTTACAATCGTTATGTCAACCTTTTGTACATTGTCATACCGTCTTATCTATACATGTTTTTCTCTTTTCACTATATATTACAGTCATTATGTTAACATTTGTACCTTGTTATATCATCTTATCTATACCTGTTTATAATATTCCGCTTCTATATTTACATACTTTTATACACAGTTCTATACGTATTTATATATGTTTACTTTTCTTGTTTTCTAACCATTCATACCAATTATTCCAGATTTCGTAATATTCCGATTCCTCTTTATCTTTTAATTTTAGGGTTAATTTGTCCATCTCTGCACAGTCCAGTGTTTTTTTTAATCATTAATTCGTCCGGGGGTGGGGGTGGGGTAGTAGTTTGTTTCCAGTATTGAGCGAAACCAGTTCTAGCTATAGTTAGAAGATGTGTTAGTAAATATTGAATTTTTTTTGTGTATTTCCCTTTGATTATTCCCAGCAAGAAGGTTTCGGGTTTATATTTTATTTATTCTCTCGTAATTTCTTGCACCCATTTCCAATTTTTTTCCCCAATATTTTTGTGATTCCGGGCAAGACCACCACATGTGATAGAAGGTCCCTTGTTCTTTTTTACATTTCCAGCAGGTCGGTTTCAAATTTATTCATATGTGCACTGAATAAGACTTTCTGCTTCCATTTCCAGCAAACATTTGAAATACCTAGATAAGTTTTTTTCTGGGGACAAAAACTAAAAATCCATCTCACTATGAAAATTCTTAGTTTCATACTGAATTCTAAGCTGCTTCTCTCCTTGATTGGTTTCCATCCATTGTTTTTTTGTCTTGCCTTCTGGTACTTTGGAGAATAGTTTGACCCCTTCTTCTTTGTGCCAGCCCTTCAAAACGCTGTAATGGTGTCACCCCTAGTCCTTCTTTTCATTATACAAGCCGTACCCAATTCCTGCAACCATTCTTCATACGCCTCATCCTTAAGGTGCCCAGTTATGTTTGTTGCTCTTCTCTGTCTTCATTGCAAAGTCTCAACAACTTTTGCATAACGTGCTGAGCAAAACTGAACGCACTGTTCCAGTTGTGTAGTACTTCACATGATCTTGATTTCTATCTCTCTGTTAATGCAATCTAGGATTGCATTGGCTTTCAAACAGAGAAGGTGAATTTGGAATTTTTCATTTTCTTATAGCAAGATTCCAATACATTTAAAAAAAATTAGTCCTGCATGAAGTCCTCACTGGAACGGTGATTAGTCCTCATTGATTAATCCAGAGTCTGAGACTCAGTCATGATGAAGAGCTTCTCTGAAGAAAGGAAGGTTCTTGTTTGGCTTCAGATTCACTTCCTCTCACTGTGTCTATGGTGCAATAATAGACTGCCGTGTCTTCAGCTTTGAGGCTGTTCATTTGCAGATACAGCTGGCTTTTGGCATTGTCCCTGGAGATGGTGAAGCGTCCCTTGACTTTGTCTTGGTAGTATGTGGTAGGAGATGAAGCTGTATTGATTGCGGTCACCCATTCCAGTCCTTTCCCTGGAGCCTGTCTCACCCAGTACATCCAGTAGCTGCTGAAGGTGAATCCAGAACCTTGGCAGGAGAGATGGAGGGACTCTCCAGGTCTTCTCACATCCCCTCCAGACTCCACCAACTGGACTTGAGATTGGACTCCTAAAAAGGAAAAAAAATATTGTTTTTAATGAGTTCTCCTGCATAGAGGAGCAGAGATACATTTTACATAGGGGAAATAATTACCTTTGAGGATTACTAGCAAGGACACCAGGTTTAGCCACATTTTCGCTCCTTCTAATGAATGAAGGGAAGTGACAGAAAACTATTCAGGAAATAGCACACGTTGTGGGAGTTGTCTGAAAATGGGCCTCCTTTAAATCAGAAATTTAGCCTTGATTTACATATCTGTTGGGATAAAACAGCCCCTCGGGGGAATTGATTCATATATACATTTCACTTGTATGTGCATTTTCCAGTTAACATTTCAGTCCTAAGAAAATGGTTGGCACCCATTTTTTCCCCTGTGCATTAATGACACACCTGTATCTTCTTTCTCTTTTATCTTCAGTGTTAATCTATTTTTTAAAAAATATATATATCTTCTTCTGTAGATGTTTCCTTGCTTTTCCAGTATTGTGCAAATAGAATTCTTGCTGCTGTCGAAATGTGTAAGATTAAAGACACATTCCCTTTATCGTATTGTTCTAGTCAGCGGTTTTGAAAGCGGAAGAGGGCTCTACGCCTCAACAGCAGATAAAGTGGCAGAACCATCTTCTAGGAGAAGGGAAAATCTGATTACGAACCTCCACTGCCTTGTGGCTCGAGCCACTACTGGAAAAGGCTTCAGGAGTCAACCTCGAGGCATGGGGCTCTCCTTGAGATGCACCTGAAAACTACAGCTAGTTCAGAATGCGGCCGCGCGGGCTATCATGGGGAGGACCAGATACTCCCATATAACACCACTCCTGTGTGAGCTGCACTGGCTGCCTGTGGTTTTTCGGATGCATTTCAAGGTGTTGGTTACTATCTTCAAAGCGCTCCATGGCTTTTTTTTTTTAATGGGTACAGAGTGAACCTTGCTTCTGTTGGTTTTTTTATTTTGCTTTGGATCTGCATATTTTCTTCACTACTCATTACTTACCTTGCTAGTATTTCTAAATCCTCTGAGATTACCATGGGGTCTATTTTGGGTACTTCTTTCTTCCTTTTCGCTGTTGTTTGTTTAAATCTACTGTCCATATTGCTCTTAGTTATTTATTTTTTGATCCTTGTAAATAAGGTTGTTGTGTAGTTACTCCAGTGCTGCATTTGTAGTATGACAGATTCTTCGTAATTTTCTTGTTGTTGTGGCACAATTATAATAGAGGGGGTTAGCTGGCCGCTCGCCGCTTGTGGTAAGAAAAAAAAGGTGTGGGACGAGTGGTGTAGTTCGCTAGGTGCTCGAGTCATTGGTCGCCGGCTGCTGAAGATGTATAGGATAGTAAGGGAGGGGTGATTTTTTTTAGGGTTTAGGTCCCGAGAAAATAGTTAATGGGTAAGGGGTGGGGCGAAGTTTGGGTGACAGGGGAGAGCTTGTGAGTGGAGGGTGGTGTGAGGGTGGTGGGGAAAATAGGGATTAAAGGACAGGGAGACTATGTTTGTATGAGGAGCGGGGGGTGGGCCTGGGGTGAGGCGCTTGGTTGAGGGTATTGGGGGTGAGGGATTGAGCGGGTGGACCGGAGTCTTTGGTTGGGGTTGGGGAGGTGGTGGCAGTTATGGGATGTTGGGGGAAAGCGTAACAGAAGTTGCGGGCACCGCAAGATTGGTTAGAAGCATGGAAATGTGAGTTGGTATGAGTGGTTGAGTGTGAGTGTAGGGGGCTGGAATATTGGGGGGGGGGGGTTTGTGGGTGGTGAGTGATAGAAAGGGGGTATAAGAATTGTTAGGGGTGTCACTGGAAGAGTTGGAGGCCTGGTTATATCTGTGTTTGGGAGTGTTTTGGTCTTGGGGCCCTAGGTGGAGTGTGGTGCGTAGGGTGCGGGTGGGTTGCGGCTGGTAGGTGGTTGGACTGAAGGTGTTGGTGAGTGGTGGTGTAGGGTGGGTGGAGTGAGGGATGAGTGGGGGGGTGGGTGAGGGCTGGTGGGGGTGGTGGGTGTGGTGGGTGGGTTTTTGAGGATGTTGTCTTGAAATACAAGTTGTGGGCTCGGCTAGTTTTAATTTCTGTTAATGTTTGTTTTGTATTGGTTTTGTTTTGGGACTGACTTCTTTGGGTTTTTAGGCGGCGTATTCTTAGACTAGGGTGGTTTCTTTTTGCCGTGGTTCGACATAGTGAAGTAGCACCTCTGTGTTCGTTGATTCGTAGTTTGGGTTTCATTGAGTCTGCTGAGGTCCCAAGAGGGCACTGGTTGCATTTTTGCTTAGATTGTGCATGCAGAGGTCTGGGGCTATGTTGGTTGTGTGGGTTATGCTTCAAAGTGATTCTTTGGGTTACTGGCGTTGTACAGATTATTTTGTAACGTTAACGGTTGGTACTGTGCCTGAGGGGCCGACGGTACTCCGTTCGTATCTATTCTTTTCTTTTTATCTGTTTACCGCGGATCGGTCCCTCAGGACACTGGCTTGGTAGTCACACTGAATGAGTTTTGAATGCTGAGTAGGGGTTGAGATTTGTTGTTCTTTGGATGATGGTAAGAGGGGAATGTTTGGGGTGAGAGGTAATAATTCATGGAGGTGGTGGTTACTAAGGTCGTGGTGACGGGGCTCTATTGGGTGATGGTGACTGGGGGGGTATGTGGGGGGGGATGCGGGTCGAAAGTTTGATTGTCGGGGTTGACTGATAGGGGTGTGGGATTTAGTGTTTAAGTTTGTGTTATTTGTGAGGGCTTCGGTCAGGGGGTTATGTTTGTAATGTGGGTGCGGTAGGTCGGGATGGTATTGGGGGGGGGGAGGTGTTCATTGTATTCAGGGTTGGATCTGGATTTTGGAATTTGGGGTATGGTTACTTTAAGAATTGGGGGAGGGGGATGTGGTTTGTGGGGGTACAGGTATCTTCGCTTTCGGG
Organism: Natrix natrix natrix; assembly: GCA_029891615.1. Classification (NCBI taxonomy): domain Eukaryota; kingdom Metazoa; phylum Chordata; class Lepidosauria; order Squamata; family Natricidae; genus Natrix; species Natrix natrix. The sequence continues at coordinate 19,189 of JAKRSK010000150.1, forward strand.
TTAATCATACCCTATTTTGGTATTCGATTGTGTGGATTTTTTGGGCGGTTCACTTCATTCTAGGTGTGTGTTATTGGGTAGGGAGGGTAGTGCGGTTCTGCTGGGGATGTGCTAGTGTTTTAGGAGAATGTTGTGTGTGTTTGGGTGTCCTTAAGGGTTGTTTGGGTGATGGGTTTGGAGGTGGAGGTGAGTGTAGTGATTTGTTGGTGGGGTTGGGTGTATCTATGTTTTGTGTTAGTGTGGTGTAGTTTTTGTTATTTTGTGGATGTTGTTGTAGTAGTTTGTTTTGAGTTTGTTTGTTTGTAATGTGTGTTGTGTGTTGTTTGGGTTGTGTTTGTTTGTTTTGTTTTTGGTTTGTTTTGGTTGTGGTTTGGTTGTTTGTTGTGTGTATTGTATTGGATTCTGGTTTTTGTAAGTTATTGATATCAAATTATACAATTTACAACTTATTTCAACACATATATATTTTATAATATTAAAATGAATATTAACGTAATAGGTAAATAGTATCTAAGTAAATCAAAGGTGTAAAACAAAATAAATATCAAAAAACAACCCAAACCAACCTCATACATTTATACATCTCACTTAATAAATAAATAAATAAATAAAATAAGTAAATAAGTAAGTAAACAAACAAACAAGAAACAAACAAACAAATAATAAACAAACAAACAAACAAACATCTGGCCTCCATAATATCAAATGACAGTTCTTTCAATTCCCTTCCCCACCCCCACCAGTTACCTCAACAATGGGATTTCATGCAACAACATTGCCCCCCAGTGTCCAAAATGAGGAAGGAATCATAATCCATATTCTCCAAGGAGTTTCTTTTGGTGCAGATGCTTGAACGGCAGTTTAAATGTTTAGAAGGTTCGTTCGAAAAAAAAATCATTTTCGGGCTTCTGCACATGATACTAAAGGACAATAGTCCATTCCCTTATTTTCTTTTTAATTTATAAACAATCATAAAACTAACTAACAAACAGACGCACACAAAGTATAAAAACCATCCTCGCGTTTCCTACAGTGTGTCGATTGGTTACCAAGCTTTTTTGCCTCCTCTCACAAAAGCCTTTACTTGCAATTTACATCAAGTCTCATATCATCAGTCTGATATATATATATATGTATACAATTATTGTGATTATTAAACATTCATTGACTATAGCTATTATTACATTCTTTTTATGTGAAATATTCTAAATTTAAAATAAATTTATATTATGGCATTCCATTACATCATCCTGGAATCATCCGGTAATATGACATCTTTATATTCTATTCTATATTTTAGTACTGGTTCGGGCGAACTGGTCCAAACTGGTAGCATTTAACCCCTGGTCCTAAGGTGATCAATCTTAATTAGCTAATCAAGGATCTAGGAGTGGATTTGTATTTACAATTTTTCAACTCTTTTACATGTTCACAGAATATGGTAATATAATCCTTACCTTTTCCTTTCATTTCCAGGAAAGATGTGAAATACCTTGACACATTCTCTGGTGACAAACACCAAGGATAAATTATTTTACATCAATTCCCAGCTTCCCCGTGAGCCTCCCACCCTACTCAGATAGAAAATTTTCTTGAGACTCGATGAGTTATGATGGGAAATAACAACAACAAAAATCGCAATTCCAAAATGAGATAATATATAATGTAAATGTTTTATTCCCTAACAAATTTTCTTTAGGTGTATAGACAACTGGATTTTGTGGCACAACATTGCTCTTTAGGGTAAAGAGTGGAGCCATTCTTAATTCTCCAAAGAGGTTTTTTAACAGCATATGCTGTATTTCCCCAAACTGTGTTGACAGTTTCAAATGGAATGGAATAGAATAGAATAGAATAGAATAGAATAGAATAGAATAGAATAGAATAGAATAGAATAGAATAATGAAGTTGGAAGGGACCTTGGAAGTCTTCTAGTCTAACCCCGCTGCTTAGGCAGGAAATCCTGCACTACTTCAGACAAATGGTTATCCAATCTCTTCTTTAAAACTTCCAGTGTTGGAGCATTCACAACTTCTGGAGGCAAGTCGTTCCACTGATTAATTGTCCTCACTGTCAGGAAATTTTGCCTTAGTTCTAAGTTGCTTCTCTCCTTGATTAGTTTCTACCCATTGCTTCTTGTCCTATCCTCAGGTGCTTTGGAGAATAGCTTGACTCCTTCTTCTTTGTGGTAGCCCCTGAGATATTGGAACACTTCTATCATGTCACCCCTAGTCCTTCTTTTCATTAAGCTAGACATACCCAGTTCCTGCAACCGTTCTTCATATGTTTTAGCCTTCAGTCCCCTAATCATCTTTGTTGCTCATATATATACTCTTTCTAGAGTCTCCAGATCTTTTTTTACATCATGGCGATCAAAACTGAATGCAGTATTCCAAGTGTGGCCTTACCAAGGGATTGTAAAGTGGTATTAACCCTTCACGTGATCTTGATTCTACCCCTCTGTTGATGCAGCCTAGGACTGTGTTGGCTTTTTTGGCAGCTGCTGCACACTGCTGGCTCATATTTAAATGGTTGTCCACTAGGACTCCAAGATCCCTCTCATAGTTACTACTGTTGAGCAAGCTACCATCTATACTTATGTATACTTATATTTATGGCTATTTATTTTAACTTAGTGGCTTAGTATTTGCTTTTGTATTGTTAAATATTGATGTTACCTCCTCCATGCCACACTTGTATATTTGATTTGATTGTACATCGCCCCGAGTCCCTTTGCAGAGAGGGGGTGACTGATAAGTCAAATAAATTAAATAAATAAATAAATAAATAAATAAATAAATAAATAAATAAATAAATAAATAAATAAATAAATAAATAAATAAATAAATAAATAAATAAATAAATAAATAAATAAATAAATAAAATATACTGTACCTGTGCATTTCGTTGTTCCTGCAAATGTATATTTTAGCCTAATCAACTTCGTTGGTCTTCCCTGAATGCTTTCTGGAGTCTTTACACCTTTTTTACATCATGCTGACCAAACGTGAATACCAAGGCATTATAAAGATCTTGAGAAGATTATCCTAAAGTTTCATTTCCTTCCTTCTGACGTGCTACTTAAGGTCCATGTTCAATTCCAGTGAAGCCAAATCCTCCTTGTAAAGAGGGAAGGACAACTTGGAATTTTTATTTAGTTTACCAAACTCTCTGATACCCACGACAAAACACCCTAAGTTTTTCAGTGGACATTGATGGACTCATGGAATAAGCGTGGTCTGGGGCTCAGTCAAGTTGGTCTGAAGAAAGGAAGGTTCTTGTTTGGCTTCAGAGTCATTTCCTCTCACTGTGCACCCAGCACAGTAATAGATTCCTGCGTCTTCAGCTCTGAGGCTGTTCATTTGCAGATACAGCTGGCTTCCTGCATTGTCCCTGAGGATGGTGAAGCGGCCCTTCACATTGTCTGAGTAGAACCTTTTACTGGAGTCAGAGTAGATGCCTGCAGCCCATTCCAGTCCTTTCCCTGGAGCCTGTCTCACCCAAACCATCCACGCGCTACTGAAGGTGAATCCAGAGGCTTGGCAGGAGAGATGAAGGGATTCTCCAGGTCTTCTCACATCCCCTCCAGACTCCACCAACTGTGCTTGAGATTGAACTCCTAAAAAGAATAGATATTTTAATGAGATCTCCTACATACAAGACCATGACTTGGAAATTAACTTTCAATAGGGGAAATAATTACCTTTGAAGACTACTAGTAAGGACAGTAGGCTTAACCACATTTTTGCTCCTCTAATGAATAGATGAAATTGACAGGAGAGGTTTCAGGAAATAGCCCAAGGTTTCTGTTGGTGCATGAAGAGGGAAACCGGGGGTCTCTTTAAAGGGGAAATTATGTCTCCATTTACATATCTGTTGGAATAAAACATCCCCTCAGTGCATTCACCAATACATTTCCGTGAAGCTAACTGGCATGTGCATTTCGCAATTAACATTCCAGTCCTTTGAAAAGGGTTAGTACCCATTTTTTTTCTTATGACTTAATAAGAGAAAAGGCCATTTTGCTGGGGTTCTCGGGGGTTGCCACAAAGACGAGGGAACCAAACTATTCTCCAAGGCACCTGAGGGTAGAACAAGAAGCAATGGGTGGAAACTAATCAAGGAGAAAAGCAACTTAGAACTGAGGAGAAATTTCCTGACAGTTAGAACAATTAATCAGTGGAACAGCTTGCCTCCAGAAGTTGTGAATGCCCCAACACTGGAAGTCTTTAAGAAGATGTTGGATAGCCGTCAGTCTGAAATGGTATAGGGTTTCCTGCCTAGGCAGGGGGTTGGACTAGAAGACCTTCAAGGTCCCTTCCAACTCCACTATTGTATTGTATTGTATTGTATTGTATTGTATTGTATTGTATTGTATTGTATTGTATTGTATTGTATTGTATTTTAACTAAAAGAAAGGCCTGGAAAATTCTCAAAATGATTCAAGGAGTTAGAAAATAAACTTACTTATTGCAGATCACATCACAAGGCTAGAGCATCAAGGTTACACCTTCTGCTAACAAATTGCTTCCTTAAAAGGTAAGGTTCCCCTTGCACATATGTACTAGTCGTTCCCAACTCTAGGGGGCGGTGCTCATCTCTGTTTCAAAGCTGAAGAGCCAGCACTATCTGAAGGCGTCTCCATGGTCATGTGCCCGGCATGACTAAATGCCGAAGGCGCACTGAACACTGTTACCTTCCCACCAAAGGTGGTCCTATTTTTTACTTGCATTTTTATGTGTTTTCAAACTGCTAGGTTGGCAGAAGCTGTAATAAGTAATACAATACAGTACAATACAATACAATAGTAGAGTTGGAAGGGACCTTGGAGGTCTTCTAGTCCAACCCCCTGCCTAGGCAGGAAACCCTATACCATTTCAGATAAATAGCTATCCAACATCTTCTTAAAGACTTCCAGTGTTGGGGCATTCACAACTTCTGGAGGCAAGCTGTTCCACTGATTAATTGTTCTAATTGTCAGGAAATTTCTCCTCAGTTCTAAGTTGCTTCTCCCCTTGATTAGTTTCCACCCATTGCTTCTTGTTCTACCCTCAGGTGCCTTGGAAAATACCTTGACTCCCTCTTCTTTGTGGCAACCCCTGAGATATTGGAACACTGTTATCATGTCTCCCCTAGTCCTTCTTTCTCTTAAGCTAAACATACCCAGTTCCTGCAACCGTTCTTTATATGTTTTAGTCTCCAGTCCCCTAATCCTCTTTCTTGCTCTTCTCTGCACTCTTTCTAGAGTCTCCACATCTTTTCTACATCGTGGCGACCAGAACTGAATGTAGTATTCCAAGTGTGGCCTTACCAAGGCATTATAAAGTGGTATTAACACTTCACGTGATCTTGATTCTATCCCTCTGTTGATGCAGCCTAGGACTGCGTTGGCTTTTTTGGCAGCTGCTGCACACTGCTGGCTCATGTTTAAATGGTTGTCCACTAGGACTCCAAGATCCCTCTCACAGTTACTACTACTGAGCAAGGTATCACCTATACAGTACCTGTGCATTCCATTTTTGTTGTCTAAATGTAGAACTTTACTCTTTTCACCATTTTCACCATCCCAATTAATGGGAGCTCTCTCTGTTATGCAGCACTAGGGATTCAAACCGCCGAACTGCCATTCTTTCTGAACAACAAACTCAGAATCTTAGCTACTGAGCCACCGCGTCCCTTAATTGCTTCCTTAACCTCTTTTTATTTTATGGAACATCCCAAATACATTAAATGGCATTTAAGCTTCAAGGAACACTTTGAATGCTAGACTAGTTGAGTCAAATTAACGCAGAAGTCAAATTGTGACCAAATACAGTTTCTCAATTCAATCCGAATGATAAACCATTACCTTTGTATTATCTAAAATATTGTTTGCTGTAGGCTATCTGGTGTAAATGGCTTCCCAGTAAGAATAATACTCTCTCTCGATGCTAAGTTCTTTTGAATTCCATTGAGAGAAAGTTTAAAATCTTCTGGATTGTCGTACATCTTTATATCTATAATATTTTAGC